>OX463839.1:12578134-12760634 GCA_949825065.1 Odontocerum albicorne
AAGGCCAAGTAGAAATGTGTGAGTCATTTTGTTCGGATACTTTTGAGTGAGCAGGAAATGTTAACAGTTTTCTACGAAAGGACTAATTGTCATTCAGACTGATTCGTCGCAGTCAATCAACTGTCTGTCAGTCAGAACGACGACCCAACTTTTCAGTTATACGATATTTATATATAATGCTATTGACATATTCTATCTTTTCTAAATTAATCCCATGCCGTGAACAATGACTTAATGAATATTATATAATATATATCTTAGATGAGATAAAATCACCCGAAATATTTTTTGACAAAATTTGTGTCATACTATTTAACATTTGTGAAACATAAAAACTTTCACAGGATGTTTCGTTTCTTAACTGTATCCACTTAAGCGTCTCCTCTGGCTTACTGTGTAATGCGGTGCCTAATGCTTATTTCCTATTTACTAACGAAAATATTCACGTTTAATGTCCTTTCCCAGTCTTTTGGTGATATTTGCAAATGTTTTATTTAAAAGGGTTTTTCCATTTGTTTTTTAATGCTGTATAATACCATAAATTCTTTTTGGAAAAAAAACGTAATCCTTTATCTAGCAATTGGCACGCATCTGTGTCATCGTTGTCTGGTTAGCTGGAAAATATTGCCATATGGCAATAAACTCGCCATTTGTGTGCTTTACAATAAAGTGTCTTAATAAATAGTTTTAATGAGTGAATGGCAAAAAAATCAAGAAAGATGAACATTTTAAGTATTATTTTACGTATTGTTTATACTTAAGGCATTATCATTGTGGAGGTTTAAATACATTATAATTTGTTTTATCAAACACTGTTTATTCCACTTTTTGTTTCACAAAAAGTGGAATAAACAGTGTTTGATAAAACTAATTACATTATTATTTTATGGTTTTCATGTTAGTTTAACTTAAGTCATATATTTTTTTAATGAAATCAAAATTATTAAATTTATTCTGGAATGAAAATCAAACAATAGAAGATGCTTTAAATAAAAAAAAATAGAAATGCCTTGCTGTTTCATTTATAACATTAAAAAACCGAACCATGCACTATGCCAGCGCAAGAATATCAGGCAGGTTATGCGGTTTCTTGGGAATTTTATTTTCCTGGCTTGCCTTGGGAACGTATGTGTATAAAGTATAGTTTGCATTTATGTCATAATTTAAACACCATTAAAGTGTCATTTATTAAGCCCAAGTTCAAGTATATTTAGTCAAACGCATGTTCAGATTCTTTAATTCAAAGTTTATTATTTGAATAAACATATTACGTTCGTAGTATTTCATAATTCCATCATAATAAGAATTCAATTCTTCAAGCGCTAGTTATTTAAGATCTGATCTAGTTTTTTTAATAAATATTTTATATTCGTAGTATTTCATAACTCTAACAAATATAAGTACAAGTCAGCAAAATCAAGTTCGTTCAAGTCTTTAAAGTACAATGCGTCAAGTGCAAGTTCATATATTTAATACATTATTCATCAAGCGCAAGTTTTCGTTCTTGAAAGTAAAATTCGTCAAGTGCAAGTTTGGGTTCTTTAAGATATATGTTATTTCTTACATACACTCTATTTTAGAAATAAAACACAATTAAAGTATAATTCATCAAACCCAAGTCAGGTTCTTTTGGTAAAAGTTATTTTTTTTTAATAAACTCTTAATAAATATAAGTTTATTGAGAGCTACATAGTATGTACATAATACATTTAAATATATTTCAAGAACACATAAATTGCAGAGAATACATTAAAGACAGAAGTTATCAATAGGTCTGGGCTCATCTAATAACATCCCCCCGGCCAAGATACACCCCACCATTATAGGGCGAGTCCAGCCACGGGGACGCCAGATGTTTTTCAGCCCACACCCTACTGGTAGTACCAATACTGGTGGTTTGATTTCTGCAGTACTACCAATACTGGTAGTACTACAGAAATCAAACCACAATTAAATTATAATTCGTCAAGCGTAAATTCAAGACTAAAGTATCAATCGAATATTGAGATTATTTAAAATAAAATTTCTTGTTTGAAAAAATACTTTGTGTCCTTAAGTTACTTTGATAATTATCAAAATAAGATCTAAGATAAAATGGCGATCATACAGAAATTATTTGTTTTAGATTTACTGATTTTGTGCTATATTTTATGACTAAACTTTATCTTAAATGTTAATTTCATTGGCACGCTCTCTTTAAGAATCGAATATTAAAAAAATGAAATAGAAAAGAACTGGGTTCAACGAAAAAAATATTGGAAACAATTAGATGAAACGAATTGGATTCAAAGAATTAGTTTTATTATCTGTTTCACATTAATTCTGTTTTTATGATACAAAATCAAATAATACTAAATTTAAAAATGACTCGTCGCTATGTTAATGCTCAGCTCCGGTTTAAGCTCAAATTTAATGTTTTGTTCTGATTAACGATCTAACGACTTGGTGGTATGTTGGATGCTTCAAATAAATCGAGCAGTTTTTTCCTTGCAGATTTATTTAAAAACATGACATAAATTTTCATTTTTTGTTATTGAGATCTTACTTATTAAATCGCTTATCGTAATTCAAGTGAGCTAGAGATATATGAGTTTACTTTTTGTTTTTTTTTTACTGGTATTATTGATGTTTATTCGATTTGGATAACTTATTAATGATCTGTTTAAATTGTATACTTTTTATGGAGAAATTTAGGCAGTCGGTCGGAGCGTGGTTGTTATTGCGACAGGAGTTTGAATACTTGGGCTTGCAGGAGAAATTACTTGTAGCAAAGGTTTGTGTGAACTCTTGAGTGTAGTGAATTTTTCATGAATATGTGTGGCCCATTATGGGATGGACTTTTTGGTCTGTCTGGAATGATGAAGCACGCGGGATTTGGAATGATGAAGCATGCGGGATTTAGAATGATGAAGCATGCGGGATTTGATTCGCGTGATACATACATATGTAATTTAGTCTCACTGTTTATCAAGTTGACGAGAGTATGCAACGAGGTATTGTATGATAAAAAAATCGGAAAGAAATATCAATTTGTTTTTTCATGACTTGCAGGAGGGAAGACTTATAGCAAAGGTTTATGTGAACTCTTGAGTGTAGCGTGTTTTCATGATTATGTGTGGGACATTGTGGGATTGACTTATTGATTCGTCTGGAATGATGAAGTATATATAGTACGAGGTTTGATTAGTGTAATACATACATGCGATTGCGTCTCACTGTTTATCAAATTGATGAGAGTTTACAAAGGGGTATTTTACTCGTATAATATAATAAAAAATCTGAAAGAAATATAAATGTATTTTTCATGTTATACGAGTATGACCTCAGTAAGATACAGGCAAAATCCTAGTTTACCGAAGATAAGATAAATGAAAGGCAACAAACCCAGATTCGTTAAAATCGCGTGTCCGCATTAAATAACCTTTTGTTTTCATAAACTGTATTTAGATTTTTTTTGTCATTTGTAAATAAATAAAAATATTATGTATTTTTGAATACTTTTATAAATTCATTGTTGCACTGCCAGTTATTAGTAATATGTAAATAAAATTGATATATAATTTTAAATTTTAGTGGAAAATAAATTAATGCAAAACAAAACCATTAACCAAATAACAAATTCTACGTTAGTTAAGAACAAGAACGAATATCAGTATTAAAAAAAACAAAAAAAACAGAGTTGAGAGGATGATAGTAAAAAATATAAGTGAACCGTAAAATTAGGTTTTGATCTGAAAGGTTTTGAAGGTCAGCTAATTTAAAATGGCGATAGCATCAGTAAATCAATTTGCTGATATCAATAAATAATCGAGAGCGAGATGCGGCCGCGATGAAGGCATGGTGGAGCCACGTATCCCGAAGGATCAGATAATTTGATTTGATCTTCTCAAGACTGGATGTGCCATTAAGATTTCTTATCCCTTTAACCTACACAATGCCAATTGTCATGCTAATTCTAAACACAATTATTTTTAAATTATTTGACTTAGCTGTTCCTTGACATTTTTTAATATTATAACATACTCTTTCAATATACCAGAAATAATATGTTCTAATTCAAGTTTTGATGTATGGCTCAGTTCATTGTATCATTATATTAGCGAGAGTGAAGTCAAACTCGAGTACACTTCTTCGGTTTACAATGGTTTAAATTAATATGTGTTTGAAACCAGATTAAAGCTGGATTTTAATTTCACCTCGGTCATTACAAAAGCTACTCACGAGATGCTTTTGAGTCAACCGTGAGCTGACCGTGTGCTGTCAGCTCACGGTAAATTGTTAGGTTGTCAGCCTGTAGTTTTTTTCTCTACGATCAGCTCACGTGCGATCCAAAGGCAGCTCGTAATCAGCGTGTCGTTTTATTGATCCAGTGGAAATTCAACCTTATAGTTAATGTTTTTTTGGATTACTCGCTAGCTCTTAAACAATTGTATAGGTACTCTGTAAATATAATGTTTTGGACTCTATAAAAGATGAGGAGAAGAACTATATTCCAAAGTCGATATTAGGAGAACTTGAGCTCTGTTTGAGAAAAACTGTATTGAAAGAATTTGAAACCTGTTTTAGAAAAACAACAGAATATTTTAGAACTTTATTTGTTTTTAGAAAAACGAAAGACTTAAGAAGTTGAAATTTATTTTACTAAAAAAAGTATGTCAAAAGAACTTGAAATATATTTTAGAAAAAAAACAACTATAATATATTAGAATTAGAAAAAAAAAAACTATAATGTAGAAAAACAAGAGTTCATTATTTACATTGTTCATAATTATTACTCGTTTTAATAAAGAATCTTGGAGGAAATCCAGAATATAAATTTAATTTACAGTTCCACTTTCTACACTTGACTATCTTGATATTCGGTTGAAGTGTGGGCGCAACAAATTATAGTTTGTTGAAACATCTCCTTCAGTTAATAATACTCGTATATTTTCTTTTCTAAAACTAACGTTGATTAAAATTATTTCTTATTTCACGGTCTTTAAAGGGTTTTATAAATAATAAAGTTTGGCTCCACTAAAATTAGTTGCATCAAAATGAATCTTAATTTTGGAGTATTCTCGTGTAGGTAAAATATTTTTGCACTCTGTGTTTATGGGTTATTACTTTTTGAATATTTTTCAGAAGCCATGAGTATACCTATAGAACATAATGCGAGTTGCATAATTACAAGTTATTACAATACTTTTTTTTTTTCGAAAAAATAATTATCTCTAAAGAGACCCTTTCGTGTTTTTAAGGAGTGATACTTAAATTTAGCTCTTCGGTATTTTTTAAGGACATTTAAGATATTGCTGATGTTAATTTTTTTATATTTATTTTTAATAAACCAATCTTCTATTACTTACGCTTTATTTATATAAATAAAATGTATCAAATATGTTTAAAATATATACGAGTATTGATTTATCACTACACGAATTTACAAAATGATCCCATATCTTACATATCAATTAAATCAACAAATAAAATATTACAATAATTCTGGAATTGGGCATCATCAGTCCTAAAATGGAGTCGAGGTGCATGGCCGCGCGTTAACGCACTGGACTTTCGTGCTGAAGATCATCGGTTCGAACCCCGCGCTGTGCTACTCCCCTCGAACGACACAGCCATTTTTTTCGCCCAGTATTTGGGGGTATAAGGACTTCGGTCATATCAATACTTAAAAAAAAAAGGAAAAAAAAACATGCCGGTGTACTCCGATCGCCTCACTTCGGAGTGCCATCGGATACAGTACAGCGGTGTGGTCAATAAGTTTGCTGGTGTGCAACCGCTCACTCATTAAAAAAAACTTCACGGTACAGATTCGCTTTCCAATTGAATTGATGTTGGAATAGTAAGGGCATCCTCGACTACGAGGCCCAGCAACGACAACGGAGTGTATAGCTTGTTACGTGATTTCACCCGATGAACACTAATATATACTAAAAAATGAAAAATTTAAAAATGTTGGGCAAAATTAAATTATTAGTATTAATACATAATACAACGATTTTTATAGCTAATTACAAAAAATAACCTAGCAGATTTTCATAATTTTTATTTAAAACACACATTTTTAACTGGACGCTTAGCGGCCATCACAGTGACTGGCGAATTTTTTTAGCACAGTAAGACAAGTGTTAATCTCGATAAAGGACCTGCTTAAGATAATTATTTATTACCCAAAACCTTCTAAGCTATTTTAGTAGCCGCTGCCTGTAGATAGGAAACGAGTGTTATAACAAAAATAACATATGTGCATGTTATATATTATACGAGTACATGCTATCTTGCCGTGTCTCTCTTAAGATTGGCAAACAGTACTAATCTCCACACTTTACTATCCACATAAAAACACCTCATATATATTTTTCTTACTTCTCTCTTAATAAAATTTCTCCCACAACCTCTATTCATTAAATTCTCGGCTTATCTCATCCTCGCTCTTCATTGATTTCAGACATACGAGTAGTTACATTTGTTTTGAAAGTCTTTGCTACTCGGTTTTCCATCGAGCCTAAACCATCTCAAGATTTCTTTCTAGTTTCTATACGTTCGTCGCTATCAATTATTAATTATTTGAAATTTACTTACTGTATGTACATTCTTATACCCAATATTCTTACGCAGGTGCTTACTTTTACCGCATTTATTCTGCTTTTATGTTTCCTTTTTTATATCCATGCATGTCTTCCGTATGGCAAGGTAGGCATTAAGACACCACTGCATAATATTATTTTGAAGATTTGTTATTCATGGAAACACTGTACTGAATATTAAAAAAAAGACAATTTCATTTAGTTGTACTCGACTTTTTTAGGCAGTCCTTCGGTCCCCATCGTTCAACATGTTCAACCCATCTTAACGTATTATTACACCTTACTTAACACATTAGCTTTAGATCAAATTCTTCCGTAATAATCACATTTCTAATTTTATCATAACAACAACGCACCACATGCCTCTCAGTGCACACATTTTCATCGCATTTACTCCTTTAATGAATTTTCAGTATCTACGCTTATCTGCCATACATCAATAAATGTTGACTAATTTAATTGATGGTGTTTCTTCTTCGAAATTATGCCCAGTATTTCATTATGTCATTTTGCACACTGAATGAAGTAAATTCTTGTAATGTGTTTTATCAGATATATTTGATTTTTTTTATTGAAAAAAATAAAGTAGCCCACTTCGTGTGAGTAGTGTTGTCACCTTTTTCATTCTGCTCCTTTTAAGTAGTGATGAAGTGCGACGAATCCTTTGTGAGCGAACTAGTTTTTCCAGTATGACATTGCAGTTGCTTTATAAGACAATACTATCGGCAACTCCGGTTCATTATTCCTAGTAAATGTTGTAAACGTAATTGAAAAAGGTGCACTTTTTAATAAGATATATAAAAATTTACAAAATATTTAATTTCCATTATCAACATCAGTCTGCTTGAGTCCAGTGTTGGATATATGCCTCCTCTCTTCTCCTCTTCTCGTCCCTATCATGGTCACATTGCTTCCAGTTGTATCTAGTCACTTTTTTATAGCATTCCACCATGTTGCTTAGGGGTTTCCCACACTTCTTTTCCCTGTCCTTGGTAATCATCACTCCAGCTCTCTCTGACTCCACCTATGATTGGTACATCTGACAATGTGGCAGCTCTCTTAGCAACATCTAGTCAATCTGTATCAATTTTTATAATTATTTTTTATATTTCACTATCTATTTTATATTCATAAATTGCGCAAGAGGACTAAAATAACGGCTATTAGAAAAATATTCTCAAAAATAAATTTGCCATTTGGGTCGATTCAAATACTTTATAAAAAAGTAATGATACTTTTATTCCAGCCAAAGTTTAGAATTGCACAATGTAACACAAGCCATAATTATACGCACATATTATACCATCACGCCGTTTCTCTGTTAGGGTAGGCAGAGATTACGAAGGGCTAGATTTCTCTATTTCAACTCGCATCCTTAGCCTTTTCCACATCCACACACCTTCTTACACAACTTCTACAATTTATCTGACTTCTTACGTGCTCTTATTTCAAATAATCTAACCATATTTTCTTTGATTTATTTATACTACCCTTTCCACTCACATTTGCGCTATATATTCATGAATTCCTTCTATATGTCCAAAGCGTCTCAGAATGCATTATAATATATAGGTTCAATAGACCATTTATTAAAAAGAATCAAAAGCGACAAAAAAAAATATAAATTGCAAAAATATTTCTTCTTGTTTGCCCCTCTTCATTTAACAGTAGTAGTTTTTTACGCTCATGTCTAAAATAGGCGACGAGACCAAATCAGATGTATTGTAGAAGTTTTATAATACTAATTAAATTTTGAGATTTAGTCATACGGGACCAAATTTTTGCGATGCGGTTCTATATCCTATATTTAACAAACTTATTTTTGATACCTACGTTATTTGTGATATTCTTGTCAAAAAATCAAGATTTCAATTAATTCATTCGTACGACAATTCACAAAATATCCACTTGATTCCAAAGTGTTATAGAGCATGTATGCGAACACGGCAAACAAGCCTTCGTGTTTTTGACTAAGCCATGGGGTTGTTAAGGTTTTTCTTAAAAAGGTATTTTTTTAACAAAAAGGTAAATTAATCGTGTTTTTTTAAATGTAGTGTTGTTATATACTTAATCAACAAGATAACCGTTAAAGTTATTTTATGAAATGACTACAAATGTCAGTTCTTAGGTAGGATGATCGGTCAGATTGGATAAACCCAATCAAAGATTAATTTAATGGTCTTAAATTTGATGGCACTCTATCAATCAAATGTCTTTTTCTTGTTGTTGTTCGGTCGGCATCCACAGAATCCATTAGCAACGCGTCTTGTGGACCATCATTTGTTTTTATTTTCATGGAAGGGTTTCACAATATAAAAATTTAAGTCGGTATTCTAAAGCAAGTTTTAGATCTTAACTTGCGTAAACGTAGCAAATCAATTATCATCATGTGTTTAAGTTGCGTTAAATTTGATCTTGAAAACCTGGCAAATGATTCTAGAACAACGATTGCTACATAGTCTTATACAAATTCTTGTGTGGATTAATTTAACGAATTTCATTAAATTACATCATTAAATTACCAAAACCACTTCAGGTCTGTTTATTTAACATTTAGCATTTCTGTGTAAAATAAAAAAAAACTTAATTGGAAATATCTCAACAAGCGTTATTTTTAAAGATCAATGGAAAGTTTTGAGTGTTCATACTCAATGGAACTGAACTAAACAGTACATAGTTAGGTTACACTTTTAGACCGTTTTCACATGATCTAGTTGATAAACTTAATGAAGATTACACTTTGAGACAGTTTACACATGACCTAGCTGGTATATTTAATAAGGTTACAATTTAAAGCACACTTTTGTTCTGACTGACATAATACGTTAGAAAGGTTATACTTTTAGATAGTTTACACATGACCTAGCTGGTATATTTAATAAGGTTACAATTTAAAACACACTTGTGATCTGACTGACATAAAACGTTAGAAAGGTTATACTTTTAGATAGTTTACACTTGATCTAGCTGGTATATTTAGTTAGCAAGGTTACACTTTTAGACAGTTTATATATGAACTGGCTTATATGCTTAGTAAGCAATTTTTCACTTGAAGACAGTTTATACATGACTAAGCTCTATGTACCGTGCTTTTCAATTGCATTTTCAGATGCATGGCAGCGTGGTAAAGCACTAGACTTCCGTGCGGAAAGTCGTTGTTTCGAACCCCGCGCTATGCTACTCCCCTCGAATGACACAGGCATTTTTTCTGCCTAATATTCAGGGGTATAAGGATACCTATGACTTCGTTAATATCTAATCTTTCAAAAAGAGAAAAAAAAACATGCCGATGTGCTCCGATCGTCTCACTTCGGTGTGCCATCGGATCCAGTACAGCGGTGTGGAGTTTGCTGGTATGCAATGGTTCACTTACTTAAAAAAAAAAACTCCTCGACACAGCTTCGCTTTCCAATTGAATTGAAGTTGGAATGGCGAGGATATTTTTGATTAAGAGGCCCAGCCACGAACGAAGCTTTCCAGAGGACATGTCTTAAATATGTCATGAAAAACTGTGAATTTACTGAATTATCTGATAAAATATCTGAATATTAATATATATTTCTCTTCTTTCAGTCTTTTTTCATGCTAACGTTTCATTCTCGTATATCAAAGTTGGTATTAAAATACTGTTATGTACTATTATCTTAGCAGATTTCATACTGTTCGATTAGAGTATAAACGAGTATAGGGTCTTTTAAATTGAGCGGTTTTTTTAATTCAAATTTTTTTCATTCTTGAATAAAACACACAATTTGCTTCGATTCCAAAAAACTTTTTATTGGTCATTGAAGTATACTATATTGTATGACATTTAAATACAAAAAACAATATCCGCCAAATATCCACCTCTTGCAGCTTCACAGATGTCCACTCTTTTGTCAAAATTTTCGATGACATTTTGGCATAACTGCTGTTCTAACTCACCAATAACGCGAGTAATTTTGTCCTTCAGCTCAGGAATTGATCGGGTGTCATTCTTATAGACCTGGCTTTTCACGTAACCCCAGAGAAAATAGTCCAACGGTGTCAGATCACATGATCTTGGTGGCCAATTAACATCACCGTTTCCGGAGATTAACATACAATACATAAAATAATTCTCGATTTGAATGCATTGTTGTATTGTATACGACTCCATTTTTATAAATGTCATACATTACACTTCTCAAATGTCATAAGACCTAGGCAAGTTTGCGACGCCATCGTGTAAATATTCTATCCTCTGAAAACATACTACCTAAATAGCATAATTCCTTAATTTGCTTAAATTTTTCATTATTCCCCCATGTATCGAATTTATTTGCTGCTTAATGCTAACCAGTGATTTCGGATGAATTTGTTCCATTTTATATTTGTCCAAAACACATCAGTTATTTACATTTATAAATTAATAGTATATAATTCGGCACACCTTTGTAAAGCCTGTCATAGTTCAGTGCCAAGGCTATTTCACTGTTTTACTGCTGCAGGCAAACTTCTGAAAAACCCCGATTCTGTCATACAGTAACATTATTTTATATTAAATCCGGTATTCTGTAAAGAAATTATATATACTTTATAATCATAAATTTATGTCTACAAGTACCATGGATCAACCATCTTGAGTATGTATTACCTATACAATGTATTTATTTCATGACTTTAAACCAAATTACACTTAATATATATTCTGTGGTACTATCATCAAGAAAAAAGTAAAATGCTAACTGTTCAAAGGCATATAGTACGCATGTCAACTGATCCAATATTCATCATTCTTAGAGTAAGAACTAATGTTGACCAAAGGCAATACTCCCATCTGGCAAAATTCAGGCAGTGGATCGGTCCGTATTTGAGCTTGCAAGAGGGGTAAATTGTAGTAACAATTTGTGTGAACTCTTAAAAGTGGCGTGTTTTCTATGATTGTATGCAGAACATTGTGAGATAGACTTTTGATTTATCTGAAACAATAAAGTACACCAAGGGTTGATTCACACCGAACAAACCATACTTATAATTAGGTCTCAACTTATCAAGTTAGTGAGAGTTTATAACAAAGGTATTTAATCAACAATCGGTAAAACCCCCCAACTCATTATTCCATATTAGTATGCCCTCAGTAAGTTACAAGCAAAAGTTTAGTTTACTGGGTACACGAAAAATGAAATTCGACAAATAAGTCACCTGTTTTTATTTTATTGTGTGTCTTATATTTCATAAACTATGCATTCATACAAGTACTGTTCATATAAATAAATAAAGAAAGTAATTAATTTGTAATGAATATTATTAAAAGCGGCCAACTTCATACGTAAAACTGACAATGGGTATATGCTCTACCAGGTAGAGTCTACGCGTACCTAATAGATTTCGATATTTTTAACACACTTTATAATAAGCTTGAATAATATTATCACGTTTTACCTTAAATTTAAATATATTTATATAGTTTAAATATTTTAAACGTGGGTGATTCCTGTTCTCTTGACTCGCCTTAGCTAGATCCCGACGATCTTTCTGGATCAAGGATGACGATTAGTTAAGATGGATATGAGTTCAACAGATAACTAGTGGTCTCAGTGGAGTCGGCCCACGATCTAAAATATCCATCTTGCAAGTGATTCTAATGTCCTGCTCCAAGGATTATACCTACCATGAAAATTGTGGTGTACACTGAATGTGTTGTCACGGTTTCAGTAAATACACCTTGTATACCATATATGGAGTTTTATTGATTCCCGTTGTTTTAGTACGAAATGGTTCAGACCTTCGGTCACGTCGTTCAGAAGTGTCCAATATATTAGTTTCTAAGAGGACCAGAGGAGATGATTCGGGCTATTCCTGAGGATATATCAATAGTAAAATAGTAAAATTAATGTAACATAAAATAATATGATAAAATTGTCTTCGAACCCATTTATCACATCCTAGGGTTATGCGAGCAGGCACGTTACTAACAGTTCGTCGTCGTCCATGTTGGCAAACCTGCCACAAGTTGAGTGCCAACAATACCCGCACATGTCCAAAGGAACTTAATATCATCAATAGGGATTTGTACAATTATTGTAGACGACCCTCTTTTCCTAGTTGGTGAGACAGTGAACTCTTTCCGAGGGTTTCGACTTCAACTCCCTTTAGTATCCGTATAAACAAAATTAAATACAGGTCCAGTCTGGTAACAATACTCGTTTGCGCTAGACGTGTACACGTGTTGTTGCATCCTCACGTGTCTCCGAATTGTCAACACGTGTGATGATGAACTATGAGTTCTGTGCTTAATCTTGTGGTTCTATTACCCGATGGCTCGATTAATGGGCGGATGATAATTTTGTCTCTTGGCCACGTTTTTCAATATGCCAGTAACGCCAGTTCGGATGTGTCGAGGAATGCCATATTAATAAATGAAACTATTCGAAAAATCTTATATTTTTTAATACAATTTCACTCAGTATGTTTTATATTACAATGAATGTTTGGTTCAATATGATGAGGTTATTGAACTTTATTTTTTGTCTCTAATTTTAAATAAATATTTTATTTTTTTATTAAAAGAACTTTGTATTTTTATTGACAAAGGTTATCATTAAGTTCAGGCGAATAATGGTGGTTTAAATCAAAGTCAACATTTGAATAATAAATTGATTTGGTATTCGAAAAAGAAATCATTTGACGTAATACATTCTAAGAAGTTGCAACATCATAAAAAGGTTTTGATACTTTTCGTATTTTTTTTTACCAAAAACTACATATTTACACTGTATATATAAAAAATCTTGAGAAAATGAGTGACATGCTGTGTTTTTTTATGTTGGAGTATTCATTAAAGGGTGTTTCAGTTTTGTATTGTATCAAATTTATTTTGGTCCAAGGATAACAAGAATTTATCATAGTCAAAATATCCAGGATCTTTTCTGCTAAAAGGATTTCAATCCAGACTTACGTACGAGATTTTAAATATTCTTTATGATGTTGAAGCATGGATACTTACTCAACTCACTTACAAGAGCCATGATAGATTCCTACTGATACAGGAAAATTAAATAATACTGAAACGTGATTTTTTACGTAACGAATTTTCTGAAAAATCCCAGTCAGCCTGCAAGTCAAAGTGAAAAGTTCTTATCTAAATCATACAAATATAATTCATCAACTAATGTCATATTTCTTCAATAAAAAATATACTCGTACATTACATAAAATGTATCAGTACTAGATGGTAGACTATTGAAGACACGAAATACACATTACAGAGATAGAGAAATTTTGACTGAGGGAAACGTAAGAAGTACAAGTAACATATATAACGAAATGTATGACGAGGTGTATGTACGGATGTGGACCGGGCGAGAGCTGTGTGCATGAATAAAAAGGCGTGAAGATGTCTTCTACTCGTATACCTACTTCAAAAGAAGGATGGCATTATGGCATGTATGTATTGTATTAATCTTTCGTTGTATAAAGTACAACCTGGTTGGTTTATTGCCTTGTGGCAATTTCTCCCAATCAACTAGATTGTTTTAACCAAGCCTAAACTGGAATACTATTTAAAATATCTGAGTACCAATGGCATGTATTTTACAAACTAGGCCACGGAGGTTTTATTGACATATTATATTATGTATCCATATTTTCACGTTAAATTATCTTCCGATTTATATAGTATCCTCAAAAAAATTTGAATTTGTGATTCAGACTTATTGAAGAGCGTGACTGGGAGACAATCTTGTATTTGGCCCGACCAATCGAGCCTTCATGCTAAGAATCTCCAGAGTAGGCACGAAATTTGTGGTACTCGTACTGGACACATATGAGTATTGTTACCGAATGAACTCTTGTTACCAGACTGAGTTCCGTTTATTTTTGGTACCATCAACAACCGAACCCGAAACCCAACTCTTGGGTGAAAGTTAAATAAATACCTTACCAAATAGGTCATAAATCCAGTACAGCGGTGTGGAGTTTGCTGGTATGCAACGGTTCACTTATGTACTTAAAAAAAAACTCCAAGGCACAGCTTCGCTTTCCAATTGAATTAAAGTTGGAATGGCGAGGGTACCTTTGATTAAGAGGCCCAGCCACGAACGAAGCTTTCCAGAGGACATGTCTTACATATGTCATGAAAAACTGTGAATTTACTGAATTATCTGATAAAATATCTGAATATTAATATATATTTCTCTTCTTTCAGTCTTTTTTCATGCTAACATTTCACTCTCGTATATCAAAGTTGGTATTAAAATACTGTTATGTACTATTATCTTAGTAGATTTGATACAGTCCGATTACAGTATATAGTATATAGGGTCTTTTAAATTAAGCGGTTTTTTTAATTCAAATTTTTTTCATTCTTGAATAAAACACAATAGGTCATAAAGGTTGTCACATATTAAATAAATTGTTTACAATACTCCCTTTGTGCTATATTTTAAAAGCCATAGCTGAATTTTTCAACATTAAAATACCAAAAGACCGCTATTGTGTAGGTACTTTGAGTGCTAACCGACCTGTTTTTTTTTTCATTCTGTATCATTTCATTAAAAGTGATTCATTTCTAAGCTTACCTACACTCGGATATTAGAGCGGTTTCATAAATTACAGAGCTGAACAAGTTAAACTTAATTACATACTTTATGCTTTTAATTCATGTTGATTTTCATACCAATATTGTACATCGACATATATGTTATATATATAAATTCTTAATACATAAATCTATTTATGCTGCGCATTAATCGTCAATAATAAAGAGCATTTTCATAACAGATATAAAAAATACATATTACAGAATGTACTATATATATGTATCATATATGGACTAAGATTTCGGGTTGAATGTTATTTAATGCAAAATATTGAAGCTATCTAAGGGATGATCAAACCAAAAAATTATATGCTATCATTTACCTATTGCCAACAATAATAGAGTTGGATAACATAAAAAAATCTACTAATTAAGGTGTGTCTATCACGTGTTGTATTTTTTATAGGTGTAAAGAGGATATTGTGAAATGGGTTTTTGATTTCTCCAAAATGATGTAGTGCACCAAGGGTTTACTCACGTGATACATACGTATTATAGGTGTATGCCCGTGTGGTAACGCACTGGACATCCTTGCGGAAGGTTGCTGTGCTATTCCCCTCGAATGAAACAGGCATTTTTTCCATCTAGTATTCGGGGGTATAAAGATACATGTGACTTGAATCATACCTATTCTTTGAAAAAAGGAGAAAACCAGATCCAGTACAGCGGTGTGGTCGATGAGTTTGCTGTTGTGCAACGACTCATTCACTTAAAAACCATCTCCATGGCACAGATTTTCTTTCCCCTAAATATACGAGTATATTTTAAGTTTAGCTTTGATATATTTTGACCTCCGTTATGATTTAGAAAGTATACTATCTGCTATGATCGCTAAAGCTCTTTGTATGAAGTGAACACTAACGAAATAAAAAAGTTACATTTTAATAATCTTATCTATTTTTTATTCTGAGAAAATTGAAAATACCGCAGTCATACCGCGGGTTTGCTGGCGCGGACTTTATAATGTGAACCAATAAACGCTGCAGGTAGGCAACTTAACAATGTGACTTGACACATCGCCAAAAAAATAATGTATGCAAACCTTGTAGTACTGTGGCCATGCTATGCATGAGATCAAGTGTAAATCCAGCCTTAGAGCGATATTATTGAACTTATTAATTTATCCAATATTTTCAAACAATGAAAACATATTGAATATTGATACAAATTTTTATCAATATTTAATATTAAAATTTTTGAATGTCCAATTTTTTTTCGGTGATTTGAAATAATATAACAAGTGGTTCTAAAGATTTTAATAAATATAGTCATGAAAAGAAGTACAAAATAAAAAACGTAGTACGTAATGTACAAAACAAAAGTACAAAATAAAAAAGTCGGTAATTATAACAGTTGTTACATTTATTTTTCAAGGTGATGATTTTTCGTGTTAAATGTTTTTTTAACTTGATGTTTTTTCACATTTGCTGTTTTGTGTTTTTTCCTGATTAATTAACTGTTTTCTTAATAATCTTCTTTGTCGTGACCTCAACGCCGAGGAACGTGACCCATTAATTGTTGAGCATATTCATGTTATTTACTTGGGAGAAAAAGGTGCGATGCTTTCACATTATTTTTCGCACCGGAGTGTAGATGTTATGGGAATTGCACATATATATTTATTTTGAGCCCTTGCGAACAGTATTTTGGGATGTATTACTAGGTCCAAGATGAAATGTACACTTGTGGATGTTAAGTAGAAGCAGGAGTGTTGTGAAAATGTTTTGACTCCCGCTGGGACCCAAATTTCTTCAAAAAAGGTTAGTATTTTGGTTTTCACTTAAGGCCTCATAAACATTATCATTGGTTGTAAGATATTACAACAATGCAATAATTTCCCAAGGTTGTATTGTACACAAAGAAAGTGTTATACATGATTCGCCCGGGCGCTTCTACAGCTGCCAGACTTGATTTGTTTTGTAATAGTGGGCTCAAGTCACGAGTTGGAGCGCCCTTGAGGAGAGTGTGCTTTCTAAACAGCGCTATGTAAAATTGTCCTTTGAATTGAATATATTTTTTTAGGATTACGTGGAGAGGAGTTAAAAGGATTATGAGAGAAGATAGAGAAAACAGAAGTGACTAGCCTCTGTGCCCCTTCACCAATTTAGCTTGCAGGCCTTCGCATTTTCCAGGATGTGACCGCTGTCCGTGCACTCACTGCTACGAGTCATCATTGTTGAAGAGTTGCAGAGTTCTTTCTAGACCAGATGCAGAGTTCTTTCTAGACAACCCTAGACCCGGACCTAATTATATTTTATTTATAATTATTATTATAAAATATAATTAATATATGGCTAGTAATAATTATACTTTAGTTTAGTGTTATTATCGTTTGAATTATTATACTCGTACATATTTTTTCAATTAAATTACCTTAAATTGCTTTTATTTTCGATAATATATATTGACGGTGTATGATGAGCCCAGTTCTGACTACTGAAATGGTTTTAACAGGAGTAGAGCGCAATTTATGGTTATTCCATTGTTATTTTTATTTACATATCAAAATTTTATCAAGGATTTCAATGTATCATATGTAAAGCATTATTGAGAATTTTGTCTATTATATTTTGTAGTTTTTTTCCTGAACTCAGGTTTGAATGGGGAAGGAGTGGTGAAGATTTTTTACTCTAATCAGTATTCGAAGCGAAAAGGGTTTTTTATACATATATTTTGATAGTGATCGATCAACCCGACACGGGAGTTTTGGATCAAAAACCTCTATGGTCTCATTGTTCAGACGCGTGTCTTTGACCCGGAGGATATGGGTTTTATCTTTTTGGTACTTAATTTTTTTAAAAGGGTTTCATTCTTGTTTTCCATTCAGGTCTCTTCTACACCTTTTTTTGTTCGAAGAGATTGCTTCATGCCAATAAACCTCTCAGGTTGTACATTATACAACTAAAACGTAATAAATATAATGCAATAATAATGTTGCAAAAGCGCTAAGATACGTCAATTTCAAGTACGCCTAACAAAGTTCTGAGAAAAGGCTCTTTAAAGAAGATACACGTTTTTACATTTTATTTCTCCATACGCCTGTATCTCACTTTATGGAAGAGATGTGTTCTTAAAAAGTTGTCCGTACATCGAAATTCTGTACATTGAATTATTTTTTCCATGTAAATACATATTAAATGTGCATGGCGTGTTCCACGAAGAAAACAAATCAATGAAATATTTCAGAAAAGTCTAGAGTATATTCTGAAATACGCAGAATAGGGTAAACGTATACATATGAAATACGGATAAAAAGAATAACGACATTTATTTTGAAGAATAAAATTTTATGTCGCTTTTATCAATACGGAAGCAGCAACTGGACGGAATTACACATCCTATGTTTGCTACTGTGCAAACCCTTTTTTCCTATTCAAGCTGCTTATACTCGTAACAATATATAATATTAATAACTTATACTCGTAACAATATATAATATTAATAACTTGTACTCGTAACAATATATAATATTAATAACTTTTTGGGAAACTTTAGACCATCTCTCTTCAAGGGGATCATTTTCAATTAGGATTTTAAAATGTGAAAAATGTCGACTAATTTCATAATTCTCGAGAAATTTTTGTTTTGTCTTCTATGACGCTTAAGGCAAAATTATGATCTTTTTTGAGCAAATCGTTGTTTGAATTTCAGTTTTAAAATATTCTGTCGACTTATTTCATCATGTGTTAATTCTCGAGAAATTTATGTTTTGTCTTCTATGTTATGTCGCTTAAGGCTGGATCATGGTCCTTTTTGTTTTGTCTTCTATTGGGCTTAATGCTGGATCATGGTCCTTTTTGTTTTATCTTCTATGTCGCTTAAGGGTGGATCATGGTCCTTTTTGTGTTGTCTTCTATGTCGCTTAAGGCTGGATCATGGTCCTTTTTGGGCAAATCGTTATTTGAATTCCAGTTTTAAAATATTCTGTACATAAATTTTTTAAATTGTTTTTTTTTCAATTCCGTTATAGGGTAATTCCATTTAAAGAGCGTCCGTAAGGCGAGCTATGGGTGTATTCAAAAGCGTTGGAAGAATTGCATTTTTAAGACTTGTTTTGCCTTCATTACGAATTACATTGATGTTGCTACGTGAAAAACTAAACATTTTACTACTTGTACTTAATAAATGAGTGTGTGTTAATCAATCTTAACCGACGTAAATCATTGACCGTCAAACTGGAAATATTTTTTAGTTCAAAATGTTTTTGAAATTGTTGACGTCTTGAGTTAAATTAAATGATCGCCGACGTTTCGAAGGCTTTGGTATTGCCTTGAGGATGAATGCTGCATATTCAAAACGTCTACCATTATTTGTGTCAACCCAATGTCGACGCTTAAGACGCTTGACTTTCACTTGCGAATTTCGGGTTCGATTCCATCTAGAGATAAAATGATTAGGCACTAAAATAGGGGATACACAAAGAACATATATGTGGTTTAAAAAAAATTAAATAATATTAAAACAAATCGATATTAACGGATGTGTTTGAAGATTTTCACGCAGTTTTCCATTAATTTAAAATATTTTTCGGTGTTGAGTTGGGTTAAATAATGGCCGACGTTACCGCGTTGACATCACCCTGTTGACATTTTCAAACATATCTAGTAATATCACAAACATACATACCATAACGCTATTTGTCGGGCTAGGCAGAGAGGAGAGACACAGGTCCTTCGTTTCCTCTACATCATACAACTCCTACGATTTCTCAGATTTTCTATATTTTCTTCTTTCAAAATATCATTCACTTGATCCGAACATACTTTCCTTGGTCATCTTCTACCACGGATTCCACATAAGTTTGCACTATATATTTGTTTTGTTAGTATTTCTTCATTCATTCATCACGTGCCCAAACCATCTAAGAGCGCTCTTCTTCATCTTACTCAAAACATTAGCTTTAACTTTACATTCATCCCTTATCCCGTCATTCTGTAACTTGTCGATTTTTGATACTTTTTGCGGTTCCAGTAAATATTAAATGCTTAATGTCTCGTGGTCTTTATTTCCTATCGCTATACGTCGATTGATTTCCCGCGTAACTCTTTCATTATCTGAGAAAATACTACAGAATTCTTCAACTTATCAAACCTTTCATTACTCACCCATATATCACATTACTCACCCATATATCACATTTACTTTTCCTTTCACAAGTTTCTATGACTATGACTTAAGATTTTGCAGCATTCATTCTCGAATTTGGATATATCTGGTAATATCGATGTTTACAAATAGCAGATTTTTATTTACATAATGATTTTTAAAAACACATTGGTTCCTATTCTCTTTGGGTACCCTATTTTATTAGTTAATAACTTTATTTCTACATGGTGAAGAAAAACATAGATTTTCCTAGTTTGACTTGGAAGGGAGATATTCAAGTTTGATTAGCACCGACTCAAGTTTTATTATCTCTCTCACTTTAACATTCAACGCTGATCACTTGATTATTTATGGTTTATTGTTTTCTTAATCTGTGCCGTACTGCGTTTATTTGTTCTTACAATAATGGTTTTCCTTTAACGGGAATTTTATTTCGATACCACAAGAATGTGCTAATACGAGATTTGCATTCAGAGCATTTTTTTGGATAATCATGTCATTGCTAATTTTCTTCTTTCAATAATGAACATAGACTACTTGCAATTGAAATCGTTTTTAAGTAAATAAATAGAGAGATTTTCTTGGATCTCCAGCTACAAGTACTTTTTAAATGATCCAGTTTTATGTCTATTGAGTGACATCAAAGAAGAAATAAGTACCTACTCAAAAAACTAAGATTTGTAAATAATAAATATTTCTTATTTTTCGTGATCTATTTTGTTTGCAAAAATCCTTCCTGAAATGCAAAGCGACAGCTATCTCCCGACATTTTAGGTGGTCTTCCGTGTGATGTCTTTCGAAGATGTCGTGTGCCTCTATGAATGGGGTTCTGCCCATCTTATCCATATGTTCACGCCAATACTTCTATCCCTTCCTGCTCCATCTGACTATATCGTCTATGTTATAGGTTTGCTGAATATCCGAGTTTCTGATTTTATATTTTTTTCGTGATGGTTTGTATTATTCTCAACTTGGACGATCGAAGTAAGTTTTTAGGTTTAATTGTTTCGACACTGGTCTCGACAACATAAGACACAATCAGCCTGGCACAGGTCTTAAAAATTTGAACTTTACTATCGATTCGCAATTGCTTGCTTTTCCAGGTCATATCTTTTAGACAACAAGATGTGGTGGCTACCGTATTAATTTGTTCCCTTACTTCGTTTTAGAGATTGTTGTGGCTGGAGATGTCGGTATCTAAGTACAATATTTAAATTGTATCAATATATACCATACAAACTATTTCAAAATTATAAAATATTCAAGAGGTTATTAAAAAGGTGCTATTTTAGTGATTGTTTAAAGGTCGTAATATTGGAGAATTAAAGCATTCAAAGATAAAAGAGCTTCCTTCTTTATATTTATTCAGTTAATAAAAAAATAATTGAAGTTTTTTTCTTGCCTGGTAACTAAAATATTAGGTGTTAACATAAGTTGTGCCCGTTTTTTTCCAAATTTAAAAAAGAGCACTAAAAGTAATACAAAATGGTAAATGTTATACGAGTATGTCATTCGAAAGGAAATTTTCTGCTCTATAAGATATTGTATATGCTTTTACGTTACATATATTATTTTATTTGATTACAAGCCTTCAAAATGTAATGTCAAGTAGACGAAAGTGAGCATTTTCGACACCTCCTTCTGTTCGCGTTCAATCAAGGGAATAAAGCTGCCAAAGCTGCTCGCGATATATGCGATGTGTACGGTGAATATGCTATGAATGAAAGGACTGCTCGTCGATGGTTTTTGCGTTTCAAAGACACTAATTTCGACCTGAAAGACATGGAGCGTTCCGGACGACCAGTGGACTTCGATGAGGACCGCTTAAACCATATTATTCATGAAGATCCCCTTCAAACATTTTTCATCACCATTTTTTTATTCATCACCATTTTCAAACCATTTTTCATCACCAGTAATGATGCGGTAAAGGAACCTTTGCTTGTGGCCATTGGTAGCTAGATGACGTGCGAGCAAACCAGCAGAAATTGTCGAACGTTGATTTTTGTTGTGTTTATTCAAAACATGTGGAACCCAAGAGCCGAACTTCTGGACTTTTCCCATTGATTTAAGGTGGCAGTATACAGTCATGTGACTACAATTCATCTGATTAGTCAATTCGACGGTGGTTTGAAGGGGATCTTCATGAATAATATGGTTTAAGCGGTCCTCATCGATGTCCACTGGTCGTCCGGAACGCTCCATGTCTTTCAGGTCGAAATTACCGTCTTTGAAACGTTAAAACCATCGACGAACTTTCCTTTTATTCATAGCATCTTCACCGTATACTTCGCATATATCGCGAGCAGCTTTATTCCCTCGATTGAACGCGAACAGAAGGAGGTGTCGAAAATGCTCACTTTCGTCTACTTGACATTCCATTTTGAAGGTTCGTAATCAAATAATGTAACGTAAAAACAAACACAATGTCTTGTAGAGCAGAAAAATTTATTTCGAATGACGTATAACATTTACCATTTTGTTTTACTTTTGGTGCTCATTTTTAAATTGGAAAAAAAACGGACACAACTTATGTTAACACCCAATAACAACGAAATACGATTATCCATAAAGTGTTGAAATGAGGCATTTTGCTCCATTTAGGATACAAAAATTATTATGAAAACAAAATGTATCAATAGCATAACGCAAACACGAGCTGTTAATAGTTTGAAATTTCTCAAATCAAATGTATTTTAAAATTTGTACGGATAAAATCAAAAGATTTGGTCAGTACTTGTTTTCATTGAGAACCCGTTAATTTGACGACGACCTTCGTGGTGTAATTGATGAGACACCTGTCTTCCAGCCCGAGGGTTGCGGGGTTGATAACCGTTGATATTAATTTTTTTAAAGTTTATTAGTCTGGTTTTCACTTACGTCCCGTTGAAATGGTGTTAAAAATTATACAAAAAAGTCTTCTAAAGTCTTTCTTTCATTTATCTATTAAATGTGCCGATATAAAAAAAACAACAGATCACTCACTAGATGGTTTTTCGTAGTGATAAAAATTCAATATACAATTTATCAAGTTGTATTTTATGTTTTTAGCTTGTAATAAATATATTATAACCATATTTATAAAAGGATTTCATTTTCTTTTAAACTGAACCAAAAATCAGCTCCTTGTTGATTTGTTGATAAACATGAGAAAGTTTTGATATATAAATACAGATGGCATCCACGAAACTTGTCGAGTTTTCCGTTGGCTCAGTATAAATGTAACTGAATGCTGGAAATATTCAAAAGATGGCGATAAATTTGGCATACAAAAATACATTAGACATATTTTGTATCATATATAATATACGAGTATATTCTCGGGTTTACAAGTTTGTTAAGGGTTTTCAAGATTTCGAAAAAAATGTAGGGAATTATCATCAACTCATATTTTAACTGAAAATATTATGTTCACAATTCACAATCGAAAAGTATGGAAGTTGTCTGATGCCAATATATAGGTTGACTCATCATTAATGTTTTTTAAGTTTGATTTTCTTTTGCAAATAATTTAAAGGCATCCTTAAGGTTAACTATGAATGATTTAAGAAAATGTTAAAAAAAATATATCATAAAAAATTAAACATTCGTTTTCAACTGATTTAAAAAACCTGATAATATATGTATATGTAAAGTATTATGATAAAAACAATTTTTATTGGTCATTTCATATGTACATTGGAATAACCTTTTTTTGACAGTAAAGGTGTTTTGCCAGTAAAGTAAAAGCTGTGAAATAAATCATAAATAATGCTCGCGTTTGTAATTCGATGTTAAAACACTTTTATAATATAGTAACTAATCTTTTGTTGCATATAAATTCACTCAATGACATAGCTTATGCATTATGATAGCTTAAATAAATGAACGAGCGGTTGAACAGAAAACTCTTCTTGAAGTATTTAGTATTATTTACAATAAAATGTTAATATCCATTTATTTACACTTTATTTGCTCGAGACACATAGTAAAGAATTAATTGACAAACGGTAACCTTTACTATCAATCAATCAAAAGTTACACATTATTACGCCAATTGTTGGATGACATGATTTAAAGTTTTTTTAAAACATGTTTTACAAAGAATAAAATTCAGAGTAAACATATTTAAGTCAACTGGAAAAACTTTTAAATTTTTCATATATTTATTGTACTCGTATTATATATTATTGGAATCAACGTGCGAGATGGTATTTTGCATAAAATACAATAGCTCATAATTATTTGCACTTTACGCGGAGTTTATAGGATATAAAAGTCGATCTAGTCTAACGAACGCATCGCGATATCCATTCATGATATCTTAAATACCGTAGAGAAGGAAAATATTTTTATTAGATCTCAGTTTTCCCCTCGATTTTGATCATTAAGATACATATTTTATTTGATATTGATAACTTTTTATAATGAAAAATCGTCACATCTCTTTACTCAGTTCTTGGCCGAAATATGATTAGGAATAAATACATCATGATTTTTTAATGCAAAACTGTCATTACTTGAAATGTTACAGTCTTGATGTAATAATATCCTTATGAAAGCGAAAAAATGTAATCTTAGTTTTTGGCGGATATGAAAAATATTTATTTTCTAAAACACTCTAATTGAGCTTTTTTTGCCACTAAAGATTTTTTTGAATAGGCAATCCACCTAAACTAGGATGATTTGTGCCCTCGAATTCAAGCCATAATGCAATTATATGAGTCAATATAAAAAAAACTTTTTTTTAAATACCGTCCTAGACCATTCAAAGTTTCAGCTGATTAAGCTTAAAAAAAATGAAAAATCGACCTATAAGCGGAAAAGTTGGAAAAAGCGGAAAAGTTGAACCATATCTTTGCCGCGTCCAATAAGCGGAAAACACTCATTGAACGCGGTAAAGATATAGTACGGTCATTAGTAAATCAAATCTATCTCGCAAAGGACAACCGAAAAATACAGGGTCTATAGTTTCATCATCCAGACCACACTTGCAGCCGGAATTATCTACAATACTCATTCTAGAAAATTTCTTAAATTACATTAATACGAGGGTGAATCAAATGTAAACGAGACTTTTGTTTTAAACGGAGTGCGCGGCCGCCTCGAGGAGTGTCGGGTGGGAATATCAGGAGTGGGGAGAGCGGTCGGCTGACCTCGGCCGATTGCGTCATTAGTATGGCACACGATGTCTGAAAACGAGGTGCACCCGTTGATTGCGCAACGCATAATTATCAAGTTTGTCGCTCGTGAGGACGTAAAACAGTTTGGGGATCAAACTCCCGTGTGTTTGCCTGGCTTAATGAGTTCATAAAAGGCCGTGAAGGGGTCGAAAACGAGAGGCATGATCGTCACCCATGGACGAGCATTACCGAACAGAGCATTAACGCCATTCGTGATCTTCTGGAAAGTTTGATGGTTTCCGAAATTTGATCTGAGATAGGAAGAAGTTATGGGAGCACTCAATCCATAATCACAAAGGACCGATTCCGTAAAGTGTTTGCTCGATGAGTCCCACGTCTTTTGACTGCAAAACAAAAGTTGGCACGTTTGCATCTCTTTAAGCGGCTCTTGGCGCGGTTTGCACAAGAAAATAACGCATTTTTGAGTCGCATCGTTGCCTTCGATGACATTTGGGTACAACACTACACGCCCGAGTCGAAACAAGCCAGCATAGATGGAGAAAGAAGGATGAGGCAGCCCCTGTAAAAGCTAAGACTCTGCTGCCAGCTGGTAAGGGGCTTGCGACCGTTTTTGGGACCGGCGCGGTATTTTATATCTCAATTTTTCGCACAATCATTGCACCATCAGTGCGACGTACTATCGCAAGTTTTTTAATGAAATTTTACTTGCTTATCGATGCAAAATACGTGACCAACCGATACGAGAAGTGATTCTTCTCCATGACAACACGAGGCCCCATACTGCAGCTGTTACATGCAAACAATTGGAGGAAAGGAGTTTGACATGACTGGAACACCCTCCCTATATACCTGATCTATTGCCCTGCGACTTTCATCTCTTTGGACTACTGAAAGAAGCTCTGGGAGTCCAACGATTCAACGACGACTATGGAGTAGAGGGGTTTGTGCGCAATCGACTGCTGACACAACCCACTTGTTTTTATGATGACGGATTAAAAAATGCATTTCTAAAGCAGGAAATTATGTAGGAAAATGGTGTGTATTTGGTCTTTTTCTTTCTGCAAATAAAAAATATAAAACAAAAATGTCTCGTTTATATTTGATCCTCCATCGTATCTTATTAGTTAAATAAGACATTGTCCCTTACTTAAAGGAGTCCAAACTACATACTGTCAATATGATTTAAAAACATAATTAAACAATGTTAAAAAAAAACTCAATATTTATGTACACTTCATGTACGCGTTTATTTAAATTAACAGATACTCTCCTCTAAAGACGCTCTCCTCTACAACATTAAGTATGTTCAGAAGTATCACATTTCAAATATATATAAAAAAGTCAACCTAACATAAAGGCAATGTTAGCTTTAATTCTCGATTTTAATGCAAAACGATTTATAAAAGTTTGAAAAGGGTTTTTTTTCCATTAAAAAATTGGGAAATTTTCTTCACTTCCAATATAATACATAATTTTAGTTTCATGATAGTAAAAATTGGATTTTAAAATTTCACTCTCTAGAAATCATGTAATTGGGTTTTGAGACAGGTTTGCATTTAAAGTGATATATTATCTATTTATTTATTTACTATCGATTTCGATTGTTAACATTTTTTACAAAACCCATTTAAAATTGAGAGTGAGTGTATATAGAAATACGAGTATATGCTAGAAAAAAGATATTTACATGATAAGTAAGACACACGATAAACATAATTTGCAGTAAAAAAAGTACACACACATATATGATATATGTTATATGGTCAAGCCGTAAGTCGTATAAGAAAAAAAAATGTTTAAAAAAACATATTTTATACTAAATTAACACATTTCAATGAGCACTCAGACATCTTAACATGTATTCATGTTCTTATTTGCAGATTAAAAAAAGTTTTTGTATAAATAAATACATCTTATTAAAATATGAATAACACACATACGAGTACATATCAGAACACCGTTTCTTTGTCGGGAGAGGCAGTGAGAAAATAGAGCCAGACTTCACTATCGTGTTACAAATTTTTCGCCTCTTCTACACCCATACATCTTCTCATACAACTACGATTTCGCTGACTTTTAATATTTTATTCTTTAAAAATATCATTCACTTCATCCAACCATATCTTCCTTGTTCTTCTTCTACCTCGTCTTTCACATTTGCACTGTATGTTTTGTTAGTCTTTCTTCATCCATTCGTTCTACATTCCCGAACAATCTCATAATTATCTTCTTGATGTTACTTAATCAACCTAATCACTTCGTTCCGTGTTCTGTCATACATTGTCACCCCAAGTATTATTCTCAGTTCACGCATTCCCACAGAATTTATTCGGCTCCTTTCAGTATATTTTCATGTCCACATTTCCCTCCCATACATAAACGTTGACACTTGCATACTGATTTTGATACTGTGCCGTTCGAGTGTTTACGTTTTAGTGCTCCATTGACTTTTGCTTCCTATTACTACACACCATTCGATATTTCTTGTAACTCTTCTATCATCTGAGGAAATACTACCCAAATAGTAACATTCTTTGTCGTGCTCTTTTATTTCATTCCTCATCCATATATCGAATTTACTTTCCTATTACCATAACTTTTGATTTTGCAATATTTATTATTTGATTTTTCTCTTCGTATCGCCCACACAACATACTCTGTAATTCATCTTCACTCTCCGCTAACACTACTATTTCATCAGCATTCAGCGACCATTATATTAGAAATGGTCTTTCAAATTGAGCGGTTTTTTTAATTCAATTTTTTTAAATTCTTGAATAAAACACACAATTGGTTTTGATTTCAAAAAACTTTTTATTGGTCATTGAAGTATAATATATGACATTTAAACACAAAAAACAATATCCGCCAAATATCCCCCTCTTGCAGCTCCACAGATATCTACTCTTTTGTCAAAAATTTTGATGACATTTTGGCATAATTGCGGTTCTAGCTCATCAATAACGTGAATAATTTCGTCCTTCAGCTCAGGAATTGGTTGGGCGTCTTTCTTATAAACCTGGCTTTTCACGTAACCCCAGAGAAAATAGTCCAACGGTGTCAGATCACATGATCTTAGTGGTCAATTAACATCACCGTTTCCGGAGATTACAATACATAAAATAATTTAACAATTTGAACGCGTTGTTGTATTGTATACGACTTCATTTTTATAAATGTCATACATTACACTTCTCAAATGTCACAAGACCCAGACAAGTTCACGACGCTATCTGTGTTTTATCCAAGAATAAAAAAACCCGCTCAATTTGAAAGACCCTTTGCATTAATTCCCTTTCGACATTTGTACGCCCCCCATTGACTATGTGAATTTAACAACCTTAATGTTGTCATTTTAAAACGTATACTTCCTATATTCTATGAGGGTGATGCTATGTTTTCAAGGGGCTGGACACATGCCACTTAAACAGTTCTAATACTAAGCTGACAAACATAGAAGGGGAAATAAAAGTATTTGTAAGTTTTTATTACGTTTTATTAACTTGTTTATTTTTAATTGGGAAATCTATATTTACAGTCTCGGCTTCTTCTACACAAAACCTTTTTATTAATAAAATTTAACACTTTTTTACTAAATTATTTATACAAATAATACATTGGTAATCCCTTTAACAATAAAACTTAACATAAAGTGGTTAATCTCAGTTTTTGGTAAGTTTAATGTAATGATAATATTAAATTTTCATTATTTTCTTGCATACCCCAATGTTAAAATAAAGTTGAAACAATCTTATATTGAACATTGTATTACATTTTTCTCAATATGAAGAACTATTTATTCTAGGATTTTTTTCCAGCTCGTAATGCGTCGCGTATCTGGTGGGATTGTATTATTGTATTACACTTTCGTTATATACAATATAAACTGCTGGGCTTATAGCTATTCGGCAATCTTTTCCAGCCAACCAGAAAGGTTTTAAAGAGGCCTTAAGTAAAAAAACAGATTTGAACCCCTTTTAATTAATCTGGGCTCCATCAGCAGAAATCGAACTATTAGATTGGAAGACAGGTAGAGTTTATTATTATGAAGCATTATATTGGAAATAAGTGGCTTTATTTGAATCAAGTATAGTTATCTATGACCTAGTTTAAAAAAAATAATGATATTTGGAAGAATTAATAAAAAATGGCAAATATCCAAAGTATTACGATATATGAATCGTAAAAAAATTGGAATCATAAATATTGTATATAGGAATGGTACAGGAATATTCAAGAAATAAGTATGGGATATAAATTATACGTAAAGTATTCGTAGAAAGACTAAATAGTGAAATGTTTTTTTACTATTTTTAATAAAAACGAAAACTCACATAAACAACCCATGTTTTGAGTACCCTTGATATTTTCTTGCATGGATAGTAAATAACAATTATTCTGACATACTAGTATCTGGATATTCAATGAATCTTACACATTTATTTTAACTTTATCTTTTCGATAAGGGGAATAATTAAGTATCAATTAGTAAAACTTGACAATTTAGTTTCTTCACTTATTTGACAATTAATTTTAGCAACTGAGTTGTTAGATTTGTACACACATGCTGACAATATTTTTTATATTGCATGAATAAATGAATTGTTTTTGTGTCTTATTTTTTTTATATATTATATACTCGTATGTATACATAATATAAAAAAATGTCATGTTAAATAAATAAACAAATTAAAATGTATTTTTTAAGTTGACCTTTGTCAAATCTTATTTTTGTGAGGATATAAGTTTCGTTCACTATATTATTTTTAAGGATAATTATTCCTCTTTTCACGAGAACCTAACTGGTAAAAGTAGGAAACATCAGTGTAGAAAACCTATTAGTTTAATGGCGACCACTAACAGGTGCAAAACACGTTTCATGCCATTGTATAGTTCTGTTATGTAACCCGATTGTAATATTCTATTATGTAACCCGATTGTAATGTTTTATTATGTAATCTGATCAAGACAGATTAATGAGCTAAAAAATCGAACGTAACATAAAAAGTGTGGGAAAACAATACACGATAGAAAAAAAGGTGATATTATAAGATAAACCGGTGGAATAAATAAGGATTTTACATGAGACGTTAGATTTAGATTACTAGACGTTAGATTATTGACAATTTTTAATTTAAATATATTTATTTTAATCTATAACATTAATCGCGCGTACTAAAAAAATTTACTATTTTTCACTGTGATATCATTATTGGCTATAAAACCTCCTTCAAGAGCATTTTCAATCCCTGTTATTATATGTTAAGCTTCTCCACCTTGATGCCCCGACTACGCTTTCATCCTTAGTAACACCGTCCATCCATCAAACCTTTGACCTCCCAATATAGTAGATCTAGCTTGGGATTCAAACCCACTATTATTGACATATTAAAAATATTACAATAAAAAATGGTCAAGTTAGAGCGCCCTTGAGGAGAGTTTGCTATGTAAACGGTGTTGTATACATTGTTCTTTAATTATTATAATAATCTATTTGAATAGTACTGAAGGTACGACAAGTTTGGGAAGACTAAATAAAACGTGACGTGAACAAACTAATCAAATGTTGAAAGCGAACAGATTGTAAATTCTTACAAATAGGAGAGTATGCGTTCATAGACATGACAAGACCAGATAGACATACAAGTAAGTCAGAATAAAATAAAAGGATATCAGTTCTATATGTGTGTTCCTAGGGGAATGTTGGGTGGTGATGATGATGTAAACATTTAATACGATTATTCTTTTTTTTCAATACTTTCCAATTTTAAGTTAAAATATTTATGAGATCTTTTTTTGTCTATTTTTTGTCCTTTCTATTACCTGCTCCATGTTAAATCACTTTAATTATTATAAAACACCTTTTATATACCTATTTTAAAAATATTTTATATTACTGAGATATTGGGAACAATTCGTCATAGGGAATCTTGAGGAATATCCTGTTGGAAAATTTGGTGCCGATCTTGTCCCAAGTCTGTTCTACTATCGGTAGAAGTTCTTTGTATATCACCCTCCAGTAGATGTTGGAAAATTCATAAGCGAGGCGATCTGAAAAATAACGTAAATAAATCGTCTCATCAATTTAAAAACTATTATTTATTTATTTATTAACTCGATAAACGACATTTAAGTGACCTTTATATAACACAGCAAAACTTAAAAATCTCTTCCAGCACTGTTGATGATAGGAAAAAAATATTTCCCGTTTTATGGTACCTTTTAGGTACTCGACTATTTCTCTTGAACAAATAGCAACATTCTATTCTGGACATGTCATTATATGTTACGCTAGTAATAAATACACTTTTTAACAGAGGATAGTTTCGAAGGTTCCTGGTCATTATCGAAGAAAGTGCATTGAAAATTTCCGGAAGTTACGACATGAGTAGGTAGCTCTATAGTAGGTAGAACTTCTATCGAAATCTGACAAAAATAAACAAGGGTTCTTTAGATTGAATACGTACTTAATTCAGCGTTATCACCGAATATATCGGGAATATGCACTTTCATGTCGCCGATTTCTGGCCTCATGAAGAACTTGACGATACGCATGTAGGTTTTGCCGTCTTTCACTTCTGGTCTGCCAGTCAGTTTCCAAGTCCACACTAGGTCAGCTGATGAGGTCATTGGAATAAAAAAAATATTGTCATAATTGTTTTTTGCATAATTGTATAAGTCTAAAATAATTTGCATAAGTGTAAAATATATCAATTGAAGGAAGATCGATGTTTCGAGATGTGCTGAAGACGAATGGATGGAAAGGAGAACAAAATATGCTATATGAGAGGAACTTCGTATAAACACTTGTTTATCCCCCATCTGTCAACAAAAGGTATTGCGTTTCTTCGGACACATATCGAAACACGATGACATAAGTCTATAAAAGATCTCATGCTGGACTACGTTTCTGGTAGGAGATCAAGTGACCGCGAACATTTGCCTTAGACCGACCAGATCAAGAACCTTGCCAATTCAACTTTGTGCAAGGGCTTACATCTGACCGGAGACGGAAATGGTTGTAGAAAATTATGCAGACCTTATCATGAAGATCACGACCCTCAGCCGTGAGAGTGACGCTAGAGAGAAAGGGTGTAAAATAATATTTGTATTAAAACTATTCATTATTTATGTAAGTGTATAGTACAATACAAGCAATTTTTGGAAGAAATATACTGGATTTGAAAGTTATTTTTTAATTTATTTGTGGCCTAGTAATCAATACCTTCGAGAACGGGTAAAACATTTTAAATAATTTCACTTATTTTAATATCAGAATTTCTTTCGGTTTTGTAAAAAAAAATGTCCTCTTCAGGTCTTTAAAATACTGAAAATTGGGGACAAATGCCACTTTACCCCACTATACAAATCAACGGATGAAAATGACAAACATTTATAAGTTAATTTTTTGAGCTTACCGAGTGACAAAATCCCCAATATGTTAAGTTGATCAAAATAGATTTTGTTTCAAATCACATCCTCAATAAAAAGAACAGTCAATCGCACAATCTATTCTGTCCAAGACTAGATTTCAAATAACTTTTGTTTATTTTAACTTGCTTACTTTTATAATTATTTTATGCTATTTTTTAATTTTTTGACACCCTTCAAATATCGTCTCATCCTTGTCCAGGCTCTGTTATGACTAGTGATTTGTTGATAAACTAATATTTTGGTTCTTAAAAAAACATATTTAGCTTACTCATAGTATTATTGTAGTATCCTTTGGATGTGAAGACCAAAGCGTTGAATCTTCCTTCCCCCTTCATGTTCCCTTCGACTACTATTTTTTTATTAGACATGTCTACTTCCAAATCAAAAGATTCATCTTGGATATCAGACCTAAAAAAATAAGGTTATATGTATTTAAATAATGCAGCTAATAAGCGCCACGAACTATATTTATACAGAAAATAACTAAATAAAAATAGAAGATAATTTACTACATGTTATATAACGCTGTTTAGAGGGCAGATTCTTTTTAATATTGATTCAAATACATTATTATTGAAAAATTAAAAACTTCACCAAATATAATAAAGGTTCAGTGTAAGGACATGAAAGTGATTGCTGTGATCATTAGAGTGGGCATTTATTCCAATATTCTTCTTCTTCTTTCTCTTCCTATAGATCATGATCTGTTTGTTCCGCTTGTTCCCCTTCTTATGACGTGGATTGCCAGCTGTCACGCCATCCCTTCGGAGGTCTTCCCGGTAATCTTATTCCGGCTGGGTTCCTTTGAAGGGTGACACGTGGAAGTCTATCGTCTTGCATTCTGTTTACATGTTTGTTCCAGTATCGCCTTCGTTGTCTTCCCCACCTGACGATGTCTTCCGTACTACACTTTCTCCTTATTTTGGTGTGTCTGATTCCATCTCAAAGTGTGTTTCCGGTTATACATCTCATTTTCATTTTAGTTTAGTTGTTCTCTTCCAATCTGTTTAAAATAATATATTTAGTAAGAAAACAACAGAAGATGTACGAGTACTACAGAAAAATATTTTTAGATCTTCCGATATTTGATAATAACACATGCGGCATTATTTGATAATAATGCAGGAATGTAAGGTATATGTGTAGTGTTAACATATACTCATAAATTTTGATAGTACTTCCCAAAAAAGGCCGCATTTAAGTACGTACCCCATATATTTAATACTTAGAAGTAGACCATTTCACGTTATGTAACAGTAAAAGTATAATTGAGTAAAAAAAAAAAACTTGTGGTCAACTATGAATCATTTTAGGTTTGGCTATTATTTCAGTGCACAAAGGTTGGGTTTAATTGATTCCCCGTTGCGTGCATGTGGAATGGTCCAGACTGTCAGTCACACCGTGGACGAGTATTCTATCTATAGGAATACTGGAGGAGATTCACTAGACTACTCCTGAAGTTGTATCATGTATGAGAAAATTTAAACATCCGACTGTGAGAGATAAATCATACGAGATAAGAAGAAGAATCACCCACTAGACCAGCTGTCGGTAACTTATGGCACGTGTGCCACATATTGACTCGTAACAATGACAGCACCTTTTGTTACACACATATGTAAGTACAACACATTTTATATTGTTTGATTTTGCCACCAATTTTGGTTCACTTTGATAATAATATTTTCTTTCTCATTAATAATTGAGTGAAATCTTACCTCACAGCTAATACTTTGGCTTTGCCAAGACCATACACTTTAGTGTCTTTCAGAACAGCTCTTCCAGATATCTAAAATAAATAATGACATTAAAAAATATTTTTTTTGACGGAGTTTTATAGGTTAAAAACTCGTGAAAAAATATGATTAATGCCTTAAGTAGTGGTTCCTAAACTAGGGTATATTAGGGGATCCATGAACTCGTAAAAAATACTACAATTATACTAGAAAATGTATTCTTCACACAAGCACCTTTGTCCAATTTAAAATTCATTGCTAGGAGAGAATTTCCAGATACGTCAAACGCCCACTTAAAAGTTTTTATGCCTTTTCCGACCATTTATTTATGTGAAAGGGCATTTCAACCCTTGTCTACACAAATAATAACTATTGAAACTGGCAACAGGTGGAGCCAGATCTAAAGATTAAACTTTCAAACATTGACCCAAATATCAATGATGTGATTAAGAAAAACAGTATAATCCTTCACAATAAGGCAAAATAAAATAAAATAAATATATTGTATAAAATGTCTAAGTTTTTTTTAATATATAACAAAAAGGGTGTACCCTTATACTCGTATTTGAACTTAAAACTCAAGTAACAAAGTAAAAATGTATAAACTAAATCTATGTAAATTGGGTGTCCGTAGCAATTTAGCCCAATGTCAAGGGGTCCACCAGTGAAAAAGTTTGTGAACCTGTCTTTTAGTGGTTCATACGAGTACCTTATTTAGCTTGATTAATTGAATATTTTTGAGTAAAATAACCTCTGGAGTATGATACATCGATGTAAGATTAGTTTAATTATGATGAACCATATTTTTTAAGCAAATTAAAAAAACAACGTACAGTTAGGCTGGATTCCCACTTGACCTCGTCATACAGAGAATTGATAACCGGGAGTTGTCCGTAGTATGCCCATGGGTTGGCAGAATTTTTATACACTTTTTTTTCGATGGAGTGTCATGTGAGATTATATTAGGTTGTCCAGATTCTATTAACAATTGAGTGTTGGTGTAAACAATCGTTTTCGTGCGATATATTTTATTATTTTACATTGTTTAACAGATACTTTCCGAACTTCGTGGCCTAGTTTGTATGATATTTAGCTTCTGGGTTCGATTATCGTTGATACCATATTTTTAAAAGTATTCCTGCCTGGGTTTTAATTGGACGTCTCCTCCGTTTGCTAGGAAGATATCGTCACATGATCATAAACCCGCCAGATTGTAATGTATACAACTAAAGTGTAAACTATACCATAAGTCTAATAAATACTCACAGTGCAAAAGACACATAAGTGTGTATTAATTAAAATAAATCTGGGGTAATTATTTAATCCTTTTAAAGTTTGCCCAAACCAGCTAGCTTTGTCGCCGATTGTTGCTTGGGTTGTATTGTATTACCCTTTCGTTATACAGTACAACCTTGTGGGCTTATTGCCATGTGGTAATATCTTCCGACCAACCAGAAAGATGTTTAAATGGCCTTAAGTGAAAACCAGACTGGAATCCGTTTTTTTTTAAATGGGCTCCGAGTTGGGAGACTGGCGTCTTATCAACTAGGCCACGATTGGAGGTTGATGAGAGAAGAATAATATGTCATCCAAGGAAAATATGAATGTATGGTGTAGAGGCGGACATCCGGGCGCTAAGAGTGGCGAGGAAACTTATCAACAACAGGTTATTCTGGAGAAAGATGACTCAAAAAGTCAACTACACGTGGTGGAATGAAGATAAAGGAAGAAGAAGAATCTGGAGGTATGGTCACGATAACGTGGATTCTAGCCTATATCAAATCAAATCGTATTTAAGAAAACAAAAATGTATTTATTTAATACTTCATTGTATGAAAATTTGGCTTGTTCATTGACAGGTAGCCAGCCAACCATACAAAATAAATTACAAAAAGTGACACGATCAAAAAATATTCACATCATGAATTGTTTGTACAATATGTACAATAATAATATGTACTACCTTGATCAAAAAGTATTAGGACCGGCCACCGTGTGGCGCTGTCAGTTACCGGATAGGAATTCTTTATTTTTTGTTAGGTTACCACATCTATCATTGACACTTCCCTCCAAATTTCAGCGTCATAGCTTGACATTTGTAAAAGTTACGCTGTACTGAGTACATCTACCTTTGTGCGTGTTTTCGATTTTTTACAAGTTTGAAAATGGCATCAACTGTGCATCAACGAGTTTGCATTAAATTTTGTGTGAAAAACGGATTTAACGGTCCGCAGACCTTGGAAATGTTGGAGAAGTGTTTTTCGGTGGCACGAACGCTTCAGAAGTGGTCGTGATTTGGTCGAGGATGACGAACGCAGTGGCAGTCGAAAACTGATGAAAAATGTTGGCCGAAAACAGCAAATTGACCATCAGAGAGCTGGCAGAGGACTTTAACAATCGCTTATGAATCCGCTCAAGACATTTTGGTTAGTCAATTTCATGTAAAAAAAGGACCGCGTTGAAATCGCGAAAGACATGATTTCCACGAGCTTTTGACCAAAAACAACACGAATACTATCCAGCAGCCTTCGAATTCACCTGATCTGGCTGGCTCCTTGTGACTTTTTCCTGTTCAACCGACTTAAAAAACCGCTTCGCGGAACGCGTTACAGCACCCGAGAGGATGTCATGAAAAAATCGAAGACAGCTCTGATAGACATACCGAAAGTTGAGTACCAAAGGTGTTTCGAGGATTGGATCAAGCGCTGGCGTAAGTGCGTTGCAGTCGATGGGGAGTACTTTGAAGGGGACCATATCGATTTTAATGAATACACTTGTATTTTAGATTTTATGAATAAAGTCCTAAAACTTTTGGATCAAGGTAGTATTCATTGATACTGTAAAGAATAATAGAAGAGACATATCACCAATAAAAGGAAGAAAGAAGGGATGGTGGAAACGGAAGGAAATGAAAATCGGGAATGATACACATTACATTACTGACTTGAAATAAAGTGTTTTTAGTCGATTTTATAACATATCAATGTCGGAGCAAGTAAAACTGTTGCTCTGGAGAATCTGGGACAAGGGCTAGTTTGGGAACAAAAGCACAAAGATCATTCAAAATAGAGAGGTATCATTCTGGAGGCTCTGTTGTAACATAGATGCACGTACTGAAGTCAATAATAATGACTTATAGAACTCATTTACCGTGTCCCATTTATACCTTATTATCATAGCCATCTATGTACCTTGATGCCCTTCAAATACCATTGATCTTCAATGTCTCTCGCGCTACATTTCAAATGTTTATCATGATATCGCAGGAATTTTTTTGTAAGTCAAGGTGAACCAAGTTGCGACTTGAAGAAAGACGTATAATATAAATCACTGATTCTCAGCCTTTTTCGAGTCGTGATTTTTTTATTATAGACTAGTAACTGTCAACTCCCGCCATATTCGATAAAAAAATTTAATAGGGGAAAGAAAACAATTTAATAGGGCAAAGAAAACACATTAAATATATATTTTTCAGAATATAATTATAACTTAATATTTGATGGGATGATTGTACTTGCATCCGGGGAATCAGCTTCAAAAATTTTGGCTCAGAGTTTATTAAAGCTAACCTCGAGATATTCTTTTCATTCAGTCTGTTTCTTGAATTTGCCTTTATATGTAGAAGCGTTGACAATTTAATCTCGCCGAGCTAGTAGAGGCAAATGGAAGTAAAACTCAAAAGTCAAGCATGGAGACATTTGAATATGGGTAATACATAGCACATCAGAATTGAGTCAGTTATGTTTCATAAAACAAATTCTGTACCGAGCAATCGTTCTTCAGATCCAAGAATTCATTTGATGTGACATCCATAATGTTTTGAAGAACTGTAGGGAATGTATTATATAATACATACATTATTGTACATATCATCACGTCGTGTCTCCAAACTTTTCTACACAACTTTCACCTCCTCCATATTCATACATATCGTCATACACAATATTCTAATATTCATACTTTTCATCTTACCTTATTTAAAAATCTGGCGCATTTGGTCCAGCCACATTTTCCTCGATCTACTCCTTCCATGTACACCTTGCACTTCAGACTTGTATATTCGCTAAGTAATTTTGTTATCATTCATTTTTTCCATATATTCAAACTATCTTAATGTTCCTTCTGTCTTCTTACCTAAAACCTCAATTTTATCCATGCATTCATTTCGGATGTCTTCGTTCCGCCTCCTTTCAAATATTAACACTCCACAAATTTTCCTTAGGGTACGCATCTCCACTGCATAAAGTTTCCTTAGGGTACGCATCTCCACCGCATAAATCTTACTACTATCCTTCTTCTGCTAAGGGATTTTTTTCTGTAGGGAATATGCTATGTGAAAATAAGACTATCACATTAATAGTCATACATACGAGTATACATAAAATTTTCACAAAATAAATAAATTTAAGTATGAAATTCCGTCTGAGGAAGTCCCATATTCGACGGTCCGTTATTTAAATACCGAGACACGAATTTAAAATAAATTTAGATATTGAATTTTGCATTGTAGTCAATAGGTTTTTTCAGTTTACTATATAATAATTGGTGACCCCCTAGAATACCTCATGTGACCCCCCTCGGAGGTCGCGACCCATGGGCTGGGAATTGCGATATAATACAATATTTATTCAATAAGCCTAACGCACTTATATAGTAATATCATGAGTCATTCTTACTATGACAATTATTGTTATTGATCATGTAATGCTTACATAACTTATGTACGAGTAATTAAGCTAGTTTTTTTAAATTAATCGATAATATTTAGTTATTTTGCGAAATAAATGTCAGCATGTTTATGTCGTAAACGGATATAAGTGTCATCGTTCATGAATAATGGAACGTAGCATTGTGTTATTCGAGTCCAGAGAATCGATACTACTCATGAAATGTTGACAACTGACCGATACGTAGTTTGTTGGCAAATGTGGGATTTTCAAAACATTGAATTGAAACTTATCAATGTTTTAAAAATCACACACAGTCTCTGTTTTTGCAATACTCGTACTTGGCGAAAATTCCATACAGTCTCTGTTTTTTTTTCAATATGTCAATGTAATATTTATCTGGATGTCGAAAGAATACCTGGACAAACTTCAGCGATTATAAAATGTATATTTGATGTACGAGTACATTGTCAATGACAATTTGTAAATATTTATAAATTCGAATTGTTGATTATTCGATGAATGCTCAGAATTTCTTGGTTTCATTGTTGCAGCGGCAATCGTTGCAGCGGCACGCAGATGTAGAACGAGAGTTCTTAACACGTTCTCTGCCAACAATTCATAAAATATAAAAAAAAAATCTTTGTTTTTAAGTTATATTTAATAAATTATGTAGAGATATGATTATTTAATTTACTTTGATGAATTTTTGTGGGAGATTATGAGGATTTTTATGTGTCAGTCACATGTGACTGACAAAGCGCCAACGGAAAAAAATTAACGGCAAAAAACGGAAAAAAATTGGAGTATTCCAGTGTCAGTCACCCGTGACTGACAAGGCGGTCAATGTGTTAAATAACATAAAATGGCGAAAGATTTCCTATCTGAGACATGCATTGAGAGTGGAAAAATAAAAATTATTTCAACTAATATTCATGAGCAAAATTGAGGGTTGGCGCGGATTCGGTAGAAAGTCTTGGTTGCGCAACATTTGCGAATGGAGAGATATCCAGTTGAGGAGCTGTTCCGTGCTGCCAAAGAAAGAAGCAGACAGCAAATATTTGTATTGCAGACTGCCGATCCATGACATTTTTACGTTTGTATACGAGTATATTAGGTGTTAACATAAGTTGTGTCCGTTTTTTCCAAATTAAAAAAAGAGGACTAAAAGTAATACAAAATGGTAAATGTTATATGTCATTCGAAAGAAAATTTTCTGCTCTAAAATATATTGTGTATGCTTTTACGTTACATATATTATTTTATTTGATTACAAGCCTTCAAAATGAAATGTCAAGTAGACGAAAGTGAGCATTTTCGACACCTCCTTCTGTTCGCGTTCAATCGAGGGAATAAAGCTGTCAAAGCTGCTCGTAATATTTGCGAAGGGAATAATATGGTTTAAGCTGTCCTCATCGAAGTCCACTGGTCGTCTGGAACGCTCCATGTCTTTCAGGTCGACATTACCGTCTTCGAAACGCAAAAACCATCGACGAGCTGTCCTTTTATTCATAGCATCTTCACCGTACACTTCGCATATATCGCGAGTAGCTTTGGCAGCTTTATTCCCTTGATTGAACGCGAACAGAAGGAGGTGTCGAAAATGCTCACTTTCGTCTACTTGACATTCCATTTTGAAGGCTTGTAATCAAATAAAATAATATATGTAACGTAAAAGCAAACACAATATCTTTTAGAGCAGAAAATTTTCTTGCGAATGACGTATAACCTTTACCCTTTTGTTTTACTTTTGATGCTCATTTTTAAATTTGAAAAAAAACGGACACAACTTATGTTAACATCTAATATATATAATACAACCGTAAAAATGTCATGGATTGGCAGTCTGCAATACAAATATTTGCTGTCTGCTTCTTCTACGAGTACCCGATAGTGTCGCCGCTGTCAATTCCTCGCCTTTTTTTATGTTTATGATCGTGTAATTTAAAAATACAAGTAAGTATTTGTTCATCTTTAATAAATCTTCTTATTTTTTTCTGTCACTTGGTGTACCCTCAAGTATTGACTCGCGTACCCCACTTCGGAGACCACTGACTAACATACATATATGTTCATACATTTCATCAAAAGGAATTATCATTTAAAAATTTCTTACGACCATGTAACTTCCTTTATTTACTTAGGCTGGTTGATTGGAAGAGAATTCTGATTTTGAAATAGAAAATTATTTAATACACATTTAAATAATAAAGACTTGACTGTGTTTCCAGTTTAGTCGTGATTTAAATTTTAATTACGCACATAAATTATTCAAAGAGCATTTCTAAGGTCACTACAATGATTCGTAACGATTGGATCTTATATTATAACGCCCTGAAAAATACATTCTGCTCTTTTCAAGTCATCGATTAATTCCTCTTCAGAAATTTAAGAAAATGCTTTTCTAGCGCAATCCAAAGTAACGGTGATAGAAAAGTGTAAACGGAAAACTAAATGCGACATATGGGTGGACAATGAAGGATTGCAGCAAGTTGAGGAATTCTGCTATTTACGTAGTATATTTTCAGATGATGGAAGAGATAAGAGGGATATCGAACGGCGTGTAACGTTAGGAAACAAAGTCAATAAGGCACTATATCATATATACTCGAACTGGACAGTAACAAAACATGCTAAGATGATAGTCCACTATAGTATTTTGGTGCAAACTCTGATTGTAAGAGAGTGAAACGTGGATGTGGAAAAAGACTGAGAGGAGCCGAATGAATGCTGTAGAGATGCGTGCATTGAGAAAAATACAAGGAGTGACAACATATGACAGAACACGAAATTAAATGATAAGGGATGAATACAAATTTAAGGTTGATGTTAAATAAGATTAATAAGAGTACGTTGATTTGGTTTGGGCATAGAACGAATGAACGAAGAAAGACTAACAAAACAGATTTAAGTGCAGATGTGTGTGGAAGGCGTATGAGAGGAATACCAAGGAAATTATGGTTGGATCAAGTATATGATATTCTGAAAGAAGGAAAATTAGAAAATTAAAGAAATCGTAGAGCTTGTATGAGAAGGTATATTAATATGGAAGAAACTAAGGATGTGTGTCGAGCTAGGAAAGTTTGGTGCTATGTGCTCTCTGCCTACTCCGATAGGTAAATGGCGTGAAGGTTTGTATTTATATATGCCTATCTAACATATTTCATTATTGAATTACGTTTTTCTTATATTCAGTAAAATCGGGTGTATTTATTGATATATAAAAAATTCTTACAAATAAACACAAATAAGTTTAAAATACCTTAAGAAAAAGTAGTCTGACACCCTTTTTAAAAATCTTGATTACCTAAGTGGATCGATCTCACATTCTTCGAGTCGGAAGGCAGGTGTTTTAGTAACTAGATCACGAAGGTCATCTTTTTTTTAGTAGAATCAGGATTTTTTCTTTCTTTTTTTTTTGATCTCATTGAGGACTTAATTTTGAAGATGAACTCTAGTCACCCATTTGATCGAGTGTGAATACACCACAGAGAAAGTGACTTTAATTATTTATTATTATTATGGAAGACAATTGTTATTTAAAATTCATAAATACATGATATTATCTGTTTTTTTTAAATTAAATGAACGACTTTCTCGAAACTCCCTATAAAATGCATAATGGTGATCGACGACAAACCGGTAGGGCTGCAATAGTTATGCAATTCAAGTACCTGGAAGCATTTACTAAGTCGTCACGTTTTCCACGATGAAGTAATAAGTAAATTCACAGATAAAAGACATAAGAACTATAGTGACAAAAACTGCAAAAAACGTATACTTTGTTGCATTTCTTAGAAATGAGGACTCTTCAAGTTTCATTTAAGAGAATGGAGCAATATTCCTAATGTATACATCCTTAAGTTTCACTAAAGAGAATGGAGCAATATTCCTAATGGATACATCCTTAAGTTTCACTAAAGAGAATGGAGCAATATTCCTTATGGATACATCCTTAAGTAAACTCAATTACGTAAAATAGATAAGGTTTAGTCATAAAAATATTTAATACATTGGGAGAAATGTAATAATGCGCAATAATTTTATAAAATCACATAGAAAACCTTTAGGATTCTGATGAAAAACCCGATAAACTAAGACCATCCTGCTATTGTGGAAACTATGAAATATTGGTATAGATAAATGCCAACAAAGTAAAATTAATTTCGAAAATATACCAAAGAGCACTTGTTGCTTTCAAATAATATAAACACCAAGATGTTTTTATTCTCCATAATATATCCCTTTTGTTTTTTTTTCATTAAAAATATTTAAAAAAAAAATTAAAATGTACATAAGCTTAAAACGGGTGGTGAAAGAAGCAAATAACTGTGGTCACGATAAGCGGAAGTATTATTTACACACTCGTCGTTTACAGTACAATATTTGTGGGTATATAGTCATGTGTCAATCTCTTCCAACTAACCAGAAAGGTGTTTATATAAACGTTAAGTGAAAACAAGACATTAACCTTTTTTGAATCTGGGTACGAACGGGAATCCAGCTTGCAGCCTGGGAGATGTACTCAGATACCTTGGAGCAGGTTGATGAGTTTTATTATCTGGGCAGTATGTTTATGTGTGATGGGCGAGTTGAGAGGCACATTGAAAGAAGGGTAGTGACAGGGGAAAATGTCAACACAACACATTTGTTAATGAAATATACAACACTTTTTAAAAAATGTTGGTACCAATGGGAATTGAGTTCACAAGGCTGGAAGACATACGTTTTACTAATCAAGCCACAGCGGTCATCAGGAAGTTATATGAGGAGGTTATGTATAAAAGGAAATCATATTGTATTAGTAACTATTCGTATCAAAACTGAAACTTACCTGGTTCTGTTTGTATTCAATTATCAGTTCTTTGTCCACATATGGATCCAAACGACGAATGTTGAACTTCGGCAGACCATCACTCAAGGAAAGCAATGCAGATTGGATATTTTCCTTCAGGCAGTCATCTAGATCAAGGTCGTCTCTGTTGCACAGCTTCAAGATCTCAGCTAAATAAAATAATCGTGAAATACTCAAATTAATAAAATACATATTTTATTACAAACTAATTATGAACTTGTAAATATAATGTTATTACACTTTCGTTGGATACAGTACAACCTGGTGGTTTTATTGCTATATGAACCCAGATTTAAAAAATGGGATTCCAGTCTGGTTTTCACTTAGGGCCCATTAAAAAATATATTTCTGTTTAGTAGGAAGATATTGCCACATGGTAATAAGCTCACCATGTTAAAAATAAGATTTTTTTAAAGAGGTTTTAAGTGAAAACCTGACTAAAACCTACATACTTTCCGTACAAATCAATAGTCATACGCTGTATTTCATTTTCCCCAAATACTCGTATATTCTCATTTCACGTTTTATACTACCCAACGACCTTTGGATATCTTAAATATACTAGTCTAAATAAATGTTGAATAACCAGTGTAACATTACACTTCCTTGCTCCACCCTTATGTAACATTAAACCACTCAGTCAAGGTACCATTTACTCTAATGCAGGCTCTACTCTCAATATATAACGACGCAATATCGTGTATTAATTTATATTCAACACCACATTAATTCAATAAATTCCATAAGTTGCTACTTATCACTCGGTCATAGTTTCTACTTATCACACGGTCATAGGCTTTCTCTAGATACATGAATGCAGAAAATACTATTTTTTTCTTTTTAAAAACATTGCCCCAATAATACATACAAATAAAACTGTCTGATCTACGCTACCTCTTTTTAATAAACTAATATCACGGTAGCTTCCACATTCCATTCTTGTACCTTTTTCTTTATACAAAGGAAGATCATTACATTTCTTCAACCTTCTTGTGTCTTACCAAAAGGTGTAACGATAGACAGCGAGTTTCGTGCCTGCTTCAGTGGTTTTAAGCCTTTAGGCTTCATTAACAAAGCTTAAGTCAATATGGATGTATTACGTATTTCCCAAAATTATCTATCTCAGAAAACTATTCATTTTATATTTATTTATTTGAAACATTGTAAAGCATAAATCAATTGTTTATGTGCAAAAATATCATGTAATAAAAATAGTGTTTCATGGTTAAATTTAGCCTTTTAAAATTGTTCCATACAAGCACACTTGGATGTTTTATTGTTCCATATAAGCACACTTGGACATTTTATTGTTCCATACAAGTACACTTGGACACTATTGTTCCATACAAGTACACTTGGACATTTTATTGTTCCATACAAGTACACTTGGACATTTTACTGAAAGTTCATAAAATCCAACGTATTGTAAGAAGAGGGGAAATTCGGATTGGATTATTTCTTCAGCACATTCATTTCCATATTACCATACGCTGTAACTTACATATTTCTAACTTCCGGCAAAATACTTCAATAAGCGTATATTTCATGATATCCGCATAATCAATGTGAAACTATACGAATGAATTTAAATAAAAGTACTAATACACAATTTCAACATACGAGTGCGTAACTCGTTTCCAGTAAATTACAATTGTTTGTATTGTTAGCATATACATATAGAAGTGGAAGAATCTTAGAATTTCACAGTTGATAAACTTTTAATTTATTTTTGATGAGCCAATAAATTTGTCAATGTTTTATTGATTTATTTAGTGCAAGAATGCAGGTAAGTAACATGGTTCATTGCATACGATTAGTTATTTTGTAATCTGTTGCAATGTAAACAAGTAAATTGTTTCACTTGCCACTGTGCTGACAAGGTCTGTAATTAAATATAATTAACTATAGTGAGGGGATGAGGGATAAGTTACGTTTAACTGTTAAAATGCTAATATTTATTTTGTAATAAATGGGAACAAAATATATTTTGACCGTTTTTGGTCAACGTGAACCATTTAAAATATACATTGTTTTAATGAAAAGTCAACCAAAAAAAAAAAAACCACCATAATCATTTCACTAGGAAAGGCCAATGACGAAGTGGTTTCATTTCTTAATCACAAATTTTATGTATTTGTCCTAAATACTAAAACATTCATAGTCTGAATTTAAATCCTTACACATACTTAAATTTCAAGTAATTTAGTGGTGTCAACAAGCGGTTCGCGCAAACCGGTTGTTAAATTCAGCCATGGTTAAAAAGACACGGCTCGGCCCTGATGTACAATATTTGAAAGCTCATTTCTTGAATAATAATACCAATCATCTACGAGTACCTATTCAGTCCTAAGTAGGTACTCGTAGATGATTGGTATTATAATGAAGGTATTACACATATGTGTATACGGCTTTATTGACTCAATGACGCCAGACACAACGAAAGTTTTAAGAAAAAAAAGTATGATTTCGAAGAAAGAACATTTTCTCGCCTTGAATTAATTGCGACATCTTTTTCAATGTTACCTCAATAATTCGTAGCAAAAATTTAAACATACGTTAGTAAGAATTGATAAATCACATCCCATGGTACGTTCAGTTACAAGTCATACTTTGTAACCAAAGATTTATGACCCCAGAAGTCAATATCGGCCTATGATAAAATTTCTTCTGTTTCAATCAGAAAGCAATCGGGTTGCCTCTTTCCTCTTATGTGTCTAGAATCAGTAGTTTATTTGAATAATTTTAATTTGAGTTATTTGTAGTTTATATGAATAATTAATTGTTTGACAATCTCTGTGGCCTGGTTGGTAAGACGCGTCTTCTGGCTCGGAGGTTGCGGGCTCGATTCTTGCTGAAATCAACTTTTTTTAAAAAAGAAAAGTTTTTCAGTCTGGTTTTCACTTAAGGCCTTATTAATTTCTTTCTGGTTGGTTGGAAGAGATTGCCACATGGCAATAATACCACAATGTTGTACTATATACAAATAAAGTGTAATCATGATTCGCTCAGGCGCTACTGTAGCTGCCAGACATAATTTGTTTAATATTAGCGGGTTCGAGTCCTGAGTTAGACCACCCTTGAAGATAATTATTTTCTCTAAACGGCGCTATATAAAATTGTCCTTTTTTTCTTGTAAAAATCCGTCAGATTAGGTACAAAATTAGTGCAGTTTTTATTACATTTTGTTCAATTATTTACTTTAAGAACTAAAAGCTGTAAAAATATATTTTAAAGATTACAATTCATGGAGCTGTAAGTAATCATAAAGCAACAAACAAATATTGTTGATCTATTTACCAAACCAAAACAGTCTAAGAACAGCGACCGCTAGAAAGATAATGCATTTTTTTGCAGTAAGTTAAGCAGAAGTCAAGAAATCCTTCAGAGTAATGAATCGTAAGCTCGCACTCGCTGACGATGCGGCATGCTACGCATCGTCACTCAAGGTGGATCGAGCTGGTCGCCGTCTTCAGATTGCTCTTGAGAAATACTACCAGGACTGGAGGCTCAAAATCAATGACGCCAAAACTGAGGCCATCATGTTCTCCCGAAAAATCAAGGAAAGAGTGCCGTCGATGCCCTTATTCATCGGTGGCTCCCTGGTTGAGTGGCAGGACGTGGTTAAATACGTCGGCCTGCACCTTGACCGGCGACTGACGTGGAAAACCCATTTGAATACCATCAGACAGAAGGGTCACAAGGGCATAGGGGCTATCAGTTCGATATTTCATCGACGCAGCTTCCTTTCACCCAAAAATAAGCTCCTCCTCTATAAAGCCCTTATTCGTCATATCTTGACATATGCTGCACCCGTTTGGGGTAGTGTGAGCAACACGGATCACCTGAAACTCCAGAGAGTGCAGAACAAGGCATTCAAGATATCTTTTAACACCCATCCCCGAACAAACCTTACCCGACTTCACACCGAACAGCTAGAAGAAACCCTACAACACCACATCCTCGCTTGGACCGTGAAGTTCTATAAAAGCCAACAAAATCACAGCAAATACTTAGTCGCTGCCCTGAGGGCTTACGAGAGTAAATCCGACCTACCCTTCCGTTATAAGCACAAGCTCCCGAAGCATTATCTGTTGCCTGACTAGTCCACCTACAGTATTAGCTGGGACGACCAAGGTCTGAGTGAATGTGATGGAATACAAGTAGCCTGAACGAGTGGACTTGTTTTTGCTAAATAATTAGTGTAAGAATTGTTATCTAGTTATAAGTAGTATGTAAGTGTTAATTATTTCTAAGATCTCATATATTAAGATTGAATAAATAAAATAAAATGATATGTAGGAAAATAAGATTAAGTAAGTTCATAAATGATAACATATAATTAAGATTAGTTAAGTAATAAATTTGTATATAGGTATAGCCTTGACAAATGTTTGTATAATAATTTACTTTGTTTCATAAAAAAAAAATCTTATTGCTAATAACCAAAGAAATGTGTAACTAATATTTTTCACATTATGACAATTCATTTTATTGTGAAAATCAATTTTGAATTACGAGTAGGATACCGTTCGTCAAATCTTGATTGCGAGAAGGGCACCATAATGCAGATGACAAGAATTCAGATATCGTTGAATTATCGAATAACCAGAGAAGTATTATATTTGGATTTTGTTGTAAAGACGAAACCAAAAAAACTATAAATTATTGTTTTCAAACAAAGTTTCGATAGCTTCTTGTTAAAACAAATTTTAAATAAAACTTAATCTACGAGTATTTAGTAAAATAAAATCATACTATATGATGATACTAATAGTCGAAAACAAATACGAGTATTGAGCATCCTTGAGGAGAGTCTGCTCTCTAAACGGCGCTATACATTAACTGTCGTTTTATTATTATTAATGGTGATATATTAATTACTAAAAAGGCGTTAGAGTTTGTGTTAAAAGCTGTTCAAATATTATATTATTTGCTTCAATCTTGATCCCAACTGCCCCAGATCTTGGTGAGATTTTTCTCAAATTTACTTCTGGATTTAGTATTTTATATATTACACATATTTGACAGAAAAAAGACTATGAACGCCTCACTCTATAATATTAAAAATTATTGTTAAAAAAATATGGTGACATCATTGAAGCTATTGCATACACAACTAGTTGCAGCCCGTGAAATATTCACGGAAGTAAAACAAATTCTACATTTATGAAAATATCTATTCATAAATGTAAAATTTGTTTATATATCATTTATACATCGTCCCCTTCTACACCGTTTCAAAAATTGTTAGCTAGGTATTTAAAATTCGTTCAGTATCACGGACCCACCGAGATTACAATTTCGAAATATTCCTCTCTCGCTCTCGTGTATTCAAAATTCAATTCTCGTATTCTTTCTTTGACGACAACAAAAAAGGATTTCAGTCTGGTTTCCATTTATGGCCTCTTTAACAGGTTTCTTGTTGTATGGAAGAGATTGTCACATGGCAATAAGTCCGCCAGGTGGGACTGTATACAACGAAAGTGTAATATAATACAATACAACGTCTATGTGGAGACCCTCAAAAACTTTGCGTTATTCGCTCTCTTTTTTTTTGTGTTTCTCATTTCAATTTCAAATTATCTTTGAAGATTTAGTAAGATTTTTTAAAAGAAATAATTTTGACTCTGTCTATTGATTAACATTTATTTAATTGTTATTGACTCTGTTTATTGATTAATATACATTTCTTTGAACTATGTAATATATACTTTATTGGCCGTCTACATAGTTAATTGTTCTTAGAATTTCAGATGCCAATCAATCAAGGGATTCATTGAGTGTTAATGAGATTTCTGAAAACGAAAATTGTAAACAAAATGAATCATTACATTTCAGGAATTTTTCTATTTTATGGCAGAAAATATCTATAGTTAAAATAATTGAATAGTACCTTAAAAATGATATGTATTGACATTCGAATTTACATCTGGTAAAGTAGTTAGCTTAGCAATACATAACTGCAAATTGGAAAACAAAATATATTATGTATTGAGTGCATGACAAATGCATATTTTTGTTTATGAATGATTTTAATCTAGGGCCTTGAATTGTGGCCCCTAAAATGAGGTTGTAACATATTAACATCTACTGAATAGTAAACTAAACCATTGCACGAGATGTTCTGTATATTTTTGTCCATGTCACAGCGAATGCAGAAGAGAAAATTTGTTAAACCTAGGTTCATCATAAGGGGGGGGGGGGGCTTTGAAGTAAAATTCTTGTAATTTTGCAGAAAAGCCAGAAAACCTATATCACAAAAGTTATCAATTTATTTGGGGTTTAATCAAGAAACCTATTCGTCATAACAATAAATTTATTATTACGCTTTATTATATTACTAAACGCGGTCATAGACAGCCATTGAATATTTAATCAGGAAACAAATTGCGAAAGTTTTTTTGGAAAAACGTATTGTAGATAAGCACAATACTAAAAGATAATTTATATAGGCCTAATTAGCGAATCGACTCACCTTAATGGCGCTTGAATTAAATGAAGGTTAACTGGGTAGCAAAACAATATTCAAATTTAAAAAAATATCAATATTTTTTTTGGGATAAGATTTATGAAGGTAAACAATTTTGTAATATATGAAGTGATAGATCTCTACGTCACATTGTATAAGCAAATAGATTTTGAATATGTACATCTTGTCATACATGCTATTATGCTTATCATACTTCTCACCTTTACCCCAGTGTAAACATCTCCATCCATTTTCTTTCTTTCCAATAATTTCAGATAAAAAAGTGTTTTTTACAATTCATGTTATCAATGTATCCTGGTCATATTCTAAAAAGTCAAATGGCATTGATTGAGAAACAATAGTGTTTTTGAAAGTCGTTATGTTTAACGACTAGGCAGCAGGAAGAAAATAGACTATATATTTTATAAAAGATCAATTTTTATTGATTTTTAAACTTATAAATATAAAAGTTCATTTTGCAGAGCATTGATGATAAAATATGTGCAGGCTTTAATATATTATTTGGTTTCTCTACTTTAAAAAAAAACGAAAATAACGCTGGCAAAGTGCAGAAAAAATATTTTAACCTTAATAAAACATTTACTAAATTTTGTAACTAAACAAAAAAGAAGGTTAAAAAAATCCGTAACGTAAAAAATGCCCATAATTTGTACGTGCTATAAAACCATGTGAGATTGACTTTTACACCCAGTATGCAAATACAAATATTTTGATTTAATTAAGCCGCATCGTTGTATTTCTTACATAACAATATTTTTTTGTAAAAAAACTCGATTAGAAGTGATAATACTTATTTAAAAATACTTAAGCGATAATACTTCTTATAATTTTTTCAACAAATGTGTTGAACCATTTTAAAATCAGTCTATGTAATATGAAATAGACAATATGAAATAATCAAATGTTATATAGTCAAATGTTATTCAGTCAAATAATAGCTATGTTTATAGTATAACTATCATATGTTAATAGTATAAAAAAACAATTTTGAAAAAAAAACTTTTGCTTTCCAGAGGGTTAAGAAAATGACATTCAAATTTATTGACAAATCCTTTTCCACTTCAGTTTTTGATAGTTATTTTTTTCCATTTAGTTTGTTTATTTTCAGATAAAATTTAAAATATTTTAAATGTAAATGAGCGATTTAAGATAAGAGTATTACAGTGGTAAAATTTCCATACTCACAGACAGTTATAACATATCCAAGGTAAAATCTAAAAAAATGCGGGAACAAAATATATATGCATTTTATAATATTTTTTTTTAAGGTCACGAAAATTCTTCTCCGGCATTTCCGGCTTCGAATAGTTGTTCCAGTCTCTCGCATTTTTTTTTGTAATTTGCCCTATAATTTCATATACCTACTTGTTGCTTTTGAGAAGCAATTTATTTTATCTTAAACAAGTCTTGAATTGTTGATTTAAATTAATCGATTGTGATTGGTGTGGATTTTAATAAAATTTTGAAAGATTATTAATATTTATCCTGAATTGTTCGTTTTTTAGAAGATTTTGAGACGTTATCTTTGTTTTATAATTGTAAATATGATATTTAAATGATATTTATTTTTAAATATTAGAGATATCATTTAACAATCAACAAGAAATGTTTTACTTGTTTTTATCTCTCAAAAATACTACGAAACATTCTCTACTATTAGATAACTAATATACATACAATTTGTTAATTTTATTTTAAAAATTTTCTTTTGAAAAATGGAGAATTCCAGGATAAATGATATAATTCTCGAATTAAGTTCTATAAAACGTTAAGTTATTGAAAATCGATTTAATAAATTTATGCCTAAATAAATGTATTTACCATTAATATGAATCAATCAACTTTGACAATCACTTGACATGATTCATTATACATCTGTTCAAGTAGAGCTTTGTTATCAAGTTCTTTAGTAAATTTAAATACTTGTCGTAAAGAATACATATTAACCCTTTTAATCCCACTGGGCCGATTATCGGCCCCAACTGAAGTATGCGAAAAATCTCACGGGGCCGATTATCGGCCTCAAAGTTTTCATACAAGTTTTCTATAAATATTTCTTTTATGAAATATGAAAATGACTTATTATTTTACACTCTACAGGGAGTTCTCCACAAAAAATAGGTTTTAAAACTAAATATTAACTGAGATAAAAAATAAAATATAAACTACTGTTTTTTTTTGCCAAAAAACACTTGGGATTTTTCGCACATTTTATGCAAAATATGCTGGGATTAAAAGGGTTGAAACATGTTGAAGAGAGTGGATGAGAGACAATTCTATGTTCGGACCCAGTAATCAAATATTCGGGTTAAGATGTGATCCAGTGGAGTAGGTAAGTAGCTCAAAGTTCAACATCGTATATATTGGAAATACTATCGCGTGTCGACAGGCAAAAACACTTGCACACGGTTAGTGCGTGCTAGTATTATTACCAGGCGAATTATTTTATCGCACTGAGACCCCTTGTTGCTTATTTCTGGTTTTTGGGTACCATCGGGAATCGAACCTTTTCTTAGTATGTTACCATAGTATATGATAGATACCACAGTAAAATACATTTTCCTTCAACTTTAAGCCGTTAAGATTTAAAAACATTTATTATTATTTGAAAAGTTTTATTTCGTCGTACTCAATAATTGTAATTTCAAAAGTAGTTGTTACTAATTTTCACACAAACACGACGAGATATAGTTTGCACTTAAATAATAATGAAGATATAGTTTGAACGTCCTAATATAAAACTACGATAATTAATCATGTGATGCTATTATAAAAAATTGTAAGACATCAATTAGTTATTACAAAAAATGTGCAGTAATGTATAAACTTGATAACAATAATCCACAACGTGTTGTTGTTTGAAAATATCTAACAAAATGTAACCGGCAATTCAGTTGAATCACTGATCACACTTTTTACAAAATAATAAAAATTGAAGCTTTTATCTTGTTATAAAATAGATTTTTAAATTATGCAATAAATTGTTATAGAATTCCAAATGAATGTTAACTTACGTATCTCAACCAAATTGACATTAATAACACACAGCGCAAAAATGAAGCATATTGATAATAAAAAATGCATTATTAGTTGATGATTACACTGAATTTTCAACTTGCATATACGAGTATACTGAGAAACACACGCAACTAGCCAAGTGTATACACTGCTGTCTTACACCAGTGTCCAGTGAATCTAAACGCGAACTCTCATTATAGGCGCGTTTATTTTACGCAACTTCTCGTATTACTCTGTAGGGTGACCAATGAACATAAATGTCGTATTTTTATCATTATATAGCTTTTTAATATGTCAATAAAATACATTTTTATTTTAATATACCTGAATAATCTAACGCGTAAGTCATAATAATAATAATAATAAAAGGAAAATTTACATTGTGCCACTTAAAGAGCAGACTCTCCTCAAGGGCGCTCTAACTAAAAAACAAGTTGAGTGTAAGGATAGGAAGATGGTCTATCGTTTTTCATTACTGATGGTGGGATCTTAGAGGTACATGTTGCAATGATACATCTCCGCTTCTTTTAGTCATTGCCTGATCGCTCTAATTTGCTGGTGCTCTGCATTTGCCTTTTCTTCTTGGCACACTTCTTATGACGGTTAATTTCTCCAGGTTATCTGATTCACGTCTGAAAATGTGTCCAACAAACCGTAGAATATGCTGGAAGCATATTAAGAATACTGTCACATTTAACTCCTGAAATATGGAGACGTTCGTTCTTCTGGCGGTTCACGAGATTTTTAGCATCCAACGCCAACACCACAGTGTATGATCATATGTATCGACTAAAACATCACAAGATGTTTATGTAACCTAACAAAAAGATAATTAACTAACAAATTACTTTTGGTTGGATTTGAAGATTGCAACGCAAAATTAATAACATCTGACCATGAGCTACATTTGAACAGATTAAATGTACAATATATTATACTTATGATCATTTGGAGCCTAATTCATCATGTGATTTGACTGCTTACAACCGTTGTGTTACTACTGTTGATAATCCCTGACTATGGGTTAAATCAGGGGTGTCCATTATGACGACCGCGGACCACCAGTCACTTTTTAGAAAAGTAACAATCGCCTAAGCAGAGTGGGTCAAATGAAGTAAGTACATTTGTAAATACGCTAACAATATAGGGACCCAATATACCCAACAAGTCTTAATTATTTGTTAAAAAGCATGATCTTTCCAGTAAATAAAGCTAAACAATAAGACATTGTGAACTTTACACTAAGTCATATATCAATTAACAAAATATAAATAATTCCTTTAAAAAACTATCAATTCTAGCGCTAGTGTGTACTCGTTTATATACTATGTAACACTGTCCCGCGAATCTAGAAGCACTAAGTTTATATGTTATGTACCTAACTAATATAGCCGTGCAAGGAATCACCCTCTGTTCTATATACCAACTTACAGAACGAATATCATGGCTAAATACTCAGTCGTGCGTGGTATAGAGATATTGAACCATCTGAATGACACTGTGGATATATTCTCGGCACCGCCTAGCAGTATGAGAAGAATCCTGGCTGATATTCTGCCTAACGAATGTGCTAACTCTAGAAGCAGGCCCTCTTTGTGTAACAGGAGAAATCCGTGCAAAGTGGACAGAAAAAACGTTTAACGTTCAAAGAAGAAGGATGAACAATGCAGAGGTTCTATGCTTCTCTATATAGTATACATCATTTTAGAGGTCTAGATCCGATTCCAATTATAGTGAGCCGTCGATTCGAACACAGCTATTACAAACTTTTGTACAACTAAAGGCTCGCCTTGACTAAAAAAATTAATACAAACTTCCATCACTTGACACCGGCGTATACCCTTTATCTATACTGTAGGAATTCACGGTTATTATTCGAAAATCAGAAAAATTTTAATGCACTTTTGGTTGGTTACTTGCTTGAAGAGTGAAAATGACCATCGTTAAAATAGTGTAGAGTTTCACTGCCCAAAAAACACTACTTTTGAATAAGTTTTTTCCAGAAATCTGCGCTTTTACTCTTTACAAAGTGTTAATTACATTTATTTAAATAATTTTTAAAAATAAAATAGAGCCATAGAGCAAAATATTCTTTAAAAATAGAAACAACTACAAATAATAGAAACGATATTTGAATTAATATTTTCTTTAAAAAAATAGTTGAAACTTTTTACTTACTTTTTTCCCCAAACCACTCGGTATGTTAACAAAAAATATATTTAGGGATGAATCATTTCATTCCTAGCATTATTTGAAAAAATATATTATATAATATTAATAGTATAGGATTAAAAAAAAAACGATTAGTTCTTATTTTTCAAAATTTCTCTTAATATTTGCGGATTCAATATTTTAAGTAAATACTTAACATACTTTAAAAATATATTTATTTTAGCTCATACTGTTGAAAACGAATAGCTTACTACTTAAAAAAAGGGAAAACCGTTTCATTACAACAATGATTGGAATGGAGAATTCTTGTTTGTGATGATAAAAAAATTCACATGTAAAATTTGCCAAAAACGAGCTAAAGTGAAGTTCAAGCAAGAGGAGCAGCAGTCCCGAACGCATCCGCAATTGGGGCGTTGAAGTTGAGCTTCCTCGAAATTGGGAGTTTCAAATTCAAATAACTATTGGATAATCTGAATCAAACGCTGCTTCTCCGGAACTTCTCAACATAATCATGAATGGAACCTTATCTAATCTAATTTTCAACTCTTCCAGTTTCAGTAGCTTCAGCTGAACGTAACTTTAGCATATTAACACTTAAGACCTGATCAAATTTATAACAACTTTCCCAGTGCCTGGCTTGTTTTTAAAAAATACTGAATTTCGTGAACTTAAATTGCCATATCTAAGTAAACATTAAACATACTTACACATGTACTTGATCTCACTTATTTTTTTGTGCTTAGCATATACTTTGCAAGTTCCGTAGGGTTTTTCTTTTTGTCAGTTGATGGAATACATATCAACACATGTTTAGACATGCTCTTTGATAACCTGTTTGAGGATCCTGCAAATTCTTTAATCTATTAGAACCCGGGGAGACCGTAGTTGGTCTCAAGATTCGTATGTCAAAATCTTTAATATCTGACATTTTATAGCACATTGATGACGCGACATTAAAATCTCCATCATAATTCAATTGATGTATATTTTCATTATTTAGTGCATTACCCATCTCGTAAATCAGAAGAATATCGTTCACAAAAGTATTTACTAGATACTAATTATAATAAGTCATTTTTTAGAAGATGTTTTGATCACGTGAAAAGACGGGACCGTGACTCGACACAAATCTAGTTGTCACGTTAAAACACGGGATGGGACACAAAATGTTGTGAACAACCTTAGATTAACAATGAAATAAGATGACAGTTACAACGAAAGTGTTTTGATATTTTATCAATAGAATACATAAGCACCAACAATTATTGATTGTAATGAAATTATTGAAACATTTGCGAATTTAAAAGCTGGCAACGTGAACTTATGAAATGAGTGTATGTTGTTTGGTACTATTATATAATACAGTAGTATTACTATAAAATTCCCCTGCACAGAATCCGAGCACGAGTCTGGGCCGAAAAGGAAAGTATTTCTCGCTCAGAGAAATATTGCAATGCCGTTTCATTGTAACGATTGGTCAATACATTTCACATTTGCACATACTTGTCTGCTGTAAATTGCTTAATACAATTTAGCAAAGTGCTTTGGTTTATACAAAAAAAAAAACTTTGTAGGTAAGTTTTCTGACGTTTTCTTACCAAATATGTTTTTTTAACGTATAGAAATATGAGGAAGTTCTGAACCTAATGATCGTAACCATCACCTTCCTATCCTTAAAATTAAGTTTTTTTAATTTCTCAATACATAATAGTTATAAAGGATTCGAATCCCAAGCTAGAGCGTTCTTGAGAAGAGTCTGTTCTTTAATTGGCGCTATTAAAATTGTTCTTTTTTTATTATTAGTCGTATTAATCCCGAGCTAGAAGACTGTCGGTCTTACAAACTAAGCAGAATGGAGGTCGTTATTTTGGTGTAATTTCTTTTTGAACATTGTTAAATTCATCGGCACTTTCTAAAACGAATAAAAACTATTTAACAAATTGCGTGTAAAAACAAATATATCATATATTGTATATGTTCATCGGGTTTTTATTTTTTATGTTACTAATAAGAGCGGCGTTTTTTTATGTATATCATAATTTTATGTATATCATAGTATATTGAAATTATTTCTGGAATCTAAGGACATGATAAAATATCAATGTTTAATATGTTTGTATTCAAGTATATGAAATTCGAAGTTTTCTCGCTATCCATGAATCGAAAAGATTTTTCGTAAATGCGTTATTGGTTTATATTAAAATACCGACTAAGTTATGAAGGTGTTATTAATCCTTAATTTTCAAGACGATGTTAATAAAATATCAAATATTTTGAAGTCGTAAAAACTTTCTGAATTATATATATTATAAGTTTTTTTTTTCTGAACCTTATTCTAATGATTATAACTAAAGAAACCTCAATTTGCTCCAAAACAAAGTGATGTTTTGCCAAACTATCAAACGTACCAACTAATATCCATCTGATGTCAAATGAATGAATGCAGATAACCCGTGATGAGTATAATAGAATAATATAATAGAGGATACAATACAAAGTTGGTGATCAGAATACCTGATGTTAGTGCCACCGGAGATGACTATGTTATGTAAGCCAATTTGTGATAGGCATATCCTGTTGCATAAAAGGCAAGGAGGTTCAGTACCTATAGTTTGTCTGCGTCTTTTTCTCTATTAGGTCCCTGATAACAAGCAACAGTTCCACGCCATTTGGCTCTATTTGTTGCTAATTTATTTCAGTTGTGCTGAACATTGATATTTTTAAGCGTCTCATGTAGTAAGTCCTTATATCTCTTTCAGTGACCACCGTTGCCTCTTTCTGCCGTCTCGCCGTTACCTCGCCAAATATATTTCTTGGGAGTCTGTACTCAGACATACGACCTATGTGTCCAGGCCAATACAGGCGACACCAGAATTTCGATGCTACAGCAGTTTGCTCTTTTCAAATATGCATATTACACTCGAAAGTACTTATGTCTATAACATACATGGGCAAATGCGGCTCTTCGTTGGGTTAAGTGCGGCTCCCAAAATCTCTTATAAAAATATAGATACTTTCATTCCCCATTATACTTGTATTTTCGCGATTTTCTTTTCTAAATGTTGTGAGTGACAAGATGCGCATGTATGAATGCAATTGTCAAAGACGCAAGGATTGGTGTATACGTGTGTGCTGTGATTTCAATGTTTAGGGTGCGCCCGCATCTCCGGCCTCTTTATGTGCGCAAACCGTATTCAGCGCTATTTTTATATTTTCTTATATGCGTATTTTTTATACTTTATATAGCAATTAAGATTTTTGTAGAATATGTAATAAATTAGAATTAGTGTATTTAATACTACGTGAGAACGTGACTATGGTGTGGCTCTTTATATATATGAAAATCCAGAATGTGGCTCTCGTTGATCTCATGTATGCTCACCCCTGGTCTATAATTTAGAATGTGGAGGTTTTTCTCAGGATAGATTCCCACTTGACCGTGGTGACAAAGCGAGCTACTCATGAGCCGCCATTGGATTGTAACTTGCCCGCGATTCGTCAAGGTTTGCATACATTTTGACGATGTATCAAGTCTGTTTTTAAGGTCACCTGTCTATAGCTTATGGCTATAGGTTGGTCTTTGTAAAATATGCGCAGGCAAACTCACGGACAAATGAAAATTTGTATTTACAGGAAAAATACTAAAAACAAATAAAATATTTATTTCCGAACGTGTTTCATATTGCATATTTCATATTGCACTAACTTAATTCCATAATTATGTACATTTTTTATAAATATTGAATATTACGAAACGTGGCAACCTTCTACAGGATATGTCAGTAGGCATACCACCAATAGGTAGGTTTTGAATGAGTAATATGGAAGGAAACGTCTTGTTAAATAGAGTTGAATGACTTATTTTGTAATACTGTAATTTTCAGTGTAATGCACGGCGTGCCTGAGTATGGAGAAAATACAATGTTTTCCTTACTCGGGGCATCGTATTTATAATTATAAAAAAATATAGCGACTAATATAACGGTTTTTGCTAAAGCATTACAATCCAATGACGTCCATGGTTATCATACGCTTGCTTCCGGATCCAAGAACTAGTATTAATGTAGATTTGTTTTTGCCTGAATCTTATGTTAATGACAAAAAATCCTGTTGGGCATTTGTTGTTGATTTAGTGCCGATTTGCGTGGCTTAGTTGGCATGAAGCCTGTCCTTTAATCGGGGATTTCTGGTTTGATTCTCGTAGGTACGCATTTTTTAATACTGGACTTATTTCTGGTTTTCACATCACGCCTCCTTGACATATCTCTGCTTGCTTGCGAGACATTGGCAAGTACTATCACTGATAGATTATCTTAACTCTACTTCATACAATGAAAATGTAATACAACATAATACAAATCATGTTCTGTAGGAAATAACGTTTCGGAAAATATGAGGCCTGCTTTTTAGATACGAAACTATCTTAGAATTATTATAGAAAATGTTAAATTCTAAAATAAATATCAACCAGAATACAATATATAAACCTACCTACATAGCACGGGATATATATAAGTGTGGCGCTCGATATTTTCTATTCGTCCCAAAGATTCGACATGATGGTTATAGTATATTATGATAATAATAATAAACTAATGATTCAGAAATCATTATTGACGAATTGAGCTAACTCTTGCCGTATTTTTAGTTCAAATTCAGGTAAAATAGTGTATCTTGTCTATTATAAATTTGCGTTCGAAATTCGCGTTGCATCCACATCGCTTTTTAAGTTATGAGTTCTCAATCTTTAATATAATAATATGTGGTGTGGACTCAGGACCGTGAGGGGTGCAGAGCCGTATGCTCTCGGGCTGATGGCGTCTCAGCGGCTATATGCGTGAGAAACAGTCAGCGCGCTGCGAACATGCGTCAGCATGGCCAGGCGGCTCAGCAGGGTCCACATGTCTGTGACATTTGCGGGAGTGCGCATCTAGGATCGGGCTGTTTTCTCACAGAAGATCACATGATCGACGCGGAAGAACGGCTCAAGATTGACGTTGGAGTGGTGAGGGGATCCTCGACTACGAGGCTCGGCAACGACAATAATAATATAAATATACTTCGGATTATAAATGCCACCCTAAGGCTTTGCCTTACTTACCTATTGTGTATGGACGGCCCTGAACAAAAGACATACATAATATTTCGTGAACACAAATCCACCTTAACAAATCCTCTAATTTATTGTGAAATGGTTAATCATTGTCACCGTGAAAACCATACTTTTTCTATCGATGATGCCAAATTCTTACATATCAGTAGTAAGGGAAATAAATTGGACAGATTAGAGGCTCTAGAAATTTCTAAGTCAGTACATGGATCCGAACATCTGGTGAACAGTTATATCCCAAAAATCTCTCCGCTCTTGGCCGAAATCGTCCCATGCCTCCCTCACCCCTCAGCCCCAACCGTTGAAGCGTGTATATCGGTACTAGTTCGAACATAATTTAGTCTTGTTTGTGCTCCCCTGAAAATGAGGTGAAAGCCTTGAAACCGGTAGGGTTTTACCGTTACAAAAAAGTGGAATAAACAGTGTTTGATAAAAATAAATTACAATGTCTTTAAACCTCCACAACGTTAATGCCTTAACTATAAACAACATACATAATAGATAGTGTTAACATGGTTACAAAAGTGAATATATTTTGGAGTTAAAGTGTATTCATAAAATATTATTTTTAAGGTGATTTTAGTATGAAAAAGAAAACCATCTCTTGTCATAAGTAAGAACGAACATATGTTTAAAACAATCACTGCTCTGGTTTTTCTGATCATTAATTGTCTGTACTTAATGCTTATTGTTTGTAATTGATGTTGTTAAATACATTATTGTAATAAGTTTTACTTTCATTTGCGTTTACGCGAACTGCATATTATGTCGATTTGACGTAAGAGTCGATAAAATCTAATGGTATTACTTTTAATTATATTTACGCGAAACGTAAGAGTCGATAAAATCTAATGGTTTTACTTTTAATTATATTTACGCGAACTCCATATTATGTCGATTTGACGCAAGAGTCGATAAAATCTAATGGTATTACTTTTAATTATATTTACGCGAACTCCATATTATGTCGATTTGACGCAAGAGTCGGTAAAATCTAATGGTATTACTTTTAAGTATATTTATTCTTTTTTTAGGCGAAATATATTCTGCAACGAGAAACCATAAACTATTTAAAGCGAACGTGAGTGGTAGATGAAGATCGAGAAAATTATAGTTGAATCAAAGTAATTGAAAGAAGGAAAGGTAATGAAGAAATCGGATCGGCGCTCTGTCCTTTCGGCCTAGCCCAACAGGTAAATGGCGTGATGATATGTGCTGTTTTCATTCGACTGTACAATATTTTAATAATTTAAATAAATCGAGTACGTAAATAATTATTTTTTAAGTTTAAGCTTTAAGTTTTAATTTTGTGTCGATTGATTTTTCTTGACAGGTTAAAAGTATCAATGCACCAAAAAATGCAGACAAAATTAACGTGAAACTAAAAACAGTTTGACAGTAAATGCCAGGAATCGAAGCCGGGATGTCTGGGTGCTAGCCAGTATACAGTATCACAGCCAGAGTGGTCAGTACCTACAACCAAAATCCCAGTTTTTTTTACAATAGTTCGAATAAAATAAAATACTTCTTCTTTTTCAAGTAAAAAATACCAACTTGATAAACGATACTATTTCATTTCAAACATGTTCTGTTCATCTAACTGACGAAACAGTTGAGCAGTAGAAAAATTGCTGAAATCATGCACTATAATCGTAAATGTTTAATAATATCCTGTCTTCAATAGTGGGCGTACGAGGCACGAGAAAACTGACTTGTGTATATCATGACAACACAGTATTAACATACAATACAGTTTTTCGAAGTTTTTGGACGTATTAAGAGGTACATCTTCAAGTAACATATCCACGTAACTTGAATAAGAAAATGATTTAAAAGTCAAATCTATACATTTTATCTTATAGGTGTGCCCTTGTCATACGCGTTCGAAGAAAAACTTCTAAAATTTATATTAAAATCGACAAACTGAGTCGAGTGAATAACAAGGAGGTTTCGCATGCAATGCTCGTTTTCAAGTCAGTAAAAATGCGCGGGAAAACTGAAAGAATTTTTTTCAATTTCGAAATGTATAAGTTGATGTTCGATTTTCTGGTTTGCTATTACTTATGTTAATAAATAAAAAATGTTCTGCTTTTCAATTCTTATTTATGATTATGTTTGTACTGTCAATAATATATTTGTTAAGTATCTCGAGTTCTGGTTCAATTTCCGACGTGTTTTGATATTCTTTACAATTAACAGTAGATTCTTGATTATTTCGGGTGGTAGAGAAAAAAAATTACCTGCATTAAAAAATCGGGAAACAAAAACAAAAAAACTATAAACCCTTTTATTTAAAAAAAAAAACAACAAAAAAGTTTGTTTTTTTTCTGTTCACTTTTCGGTAAATGGTGCTAAGCAGGTTTTGCGAAATTATATTGGGATGGGGAGATGTAAAATTGACACCACGACTCGAAAACTCACCCAAGAATATTGCTAAAAACTCACCATTGCTATTGGACACGAAAATACAAAATTAAGGGTATTAAATACGAGTATACATAATAAAAAATGTCAATAATAAATCAATATAATTTGAATTTACAATTTGAAGTGATGCGTTCATCCACTTGCATAAAAAATAAACACTGAATACCATATAAGTGCGTCAAATAATAATTCGCAACCTCAAAGACCGGGATTTCTGATCGATGACGTGTTCGTAATTAAGCCAGTTTAATTTTCTGGCACATATTGTATTATTATATAGTTGAATGAAAAAAAAATTGAAACGTTATAAAAAAATTTAAAGTTTTTATTACTCCTGTTGATCCAAAACCCGGTCAATGCGACTATACCTATACCTCCAGTCGCTCAGAATGCAACAAGACCTTTCATGGCAGTTAACTCCCTCAGCCTCAGCTCTCACATTGGAGGACGCTACATCAATTGCAGTTTCTGATGTAGTAGATTATCGCGGGAGAATCCGCTATGACACCATTACTTGCTATTTGCAGGCATCAGGCCTTATGGCTGTGGAGAGAGTGTGACAATGTATTTTCTTAGTCAAGCATACGAAAGAAACATCTAGATTCATAGTTTCAATCTTAACATATATGAAGGATTGAAATAAGTGACAAAAATAACAAATATTTTTTACTGTTACTCTTTTTCTTCACTTCTTACTTCAAATTATCAGTAGTTCAATAAAAAAATTCCAGTTTTGTTATCCACTGCATCTTCTAATAAGCGCAGATTCCTGATTCATTGACTTCCCACATAGTGAAATATGCTCCTTGTTTACGATGACCTTAAAGTAGCAGCCTTAACTAAAGTTCTCTGCCATGACTCTGCTGTGTGAGTATTATAAGTGATCTGAACACTTCAAGATCACTATTGGAGTCCAGTAGGGCTGTGTCTTGACAACCTTAATATTTATTATCTTTATAGGCATTTTGCTTCAAAAGTGTATGAGGGCATGAGAGGTCTTCCAATGCCACAAAGGTTTGCAGGTGAGGCTACGGAGGAAGATTTCAACCTTAAATAAGTTGGGAGCCCCTGTGAGTGATTATGTGGTAAACAATCTATTGGAGAAATCTCTTGATCTTAGCCTGCGTGTAAACGCAAGGAAGACAAAGCTGACGTGCAGCTACACATGTCTTGATAAGGAAATTCCTGTGTAGATCGATGGTGCATCTATCAACAGAGTTGGTAAATTTAAATATTTGACTCATGGATGAGTTGGCTGAGGTTAAGTTCTGCTAACACACCTATATGGAATTATTTCGTATATCAGTTATTTGGTTCTGGCATCCCTCTATATTGCTACACTGTTTTGAATCTTGGTATGTTATCAAATCTGAAGAGAAAAATCTCCTTAGTTTCGAGAGTTAAAGTTATAATCATGTGTCAAATGAGACAGTTCATCTTCAGATTCAGCAGCAGTCTATAAGAAGTATCTGCCATTCGAGGTGACGGTATGTTACTAGGATTAAAAAACCGAGTCAGCTAAGACAAGAAATTTCTTGAGTAGATCTTTAATTTGGGATGCAGATTGAAATTACATTTGTTGATAAGAAAACTTCCATTAATTTCTTTATTCAACTGGTATATAAAAATATAGCATATCGCCATAAGACCAGCAATGGCAAAGCTCTGTCATAATATTTTACCCTATTGGATCGATTTGATACAATAAATTTATACTAGAAGATTTTTGTTTGAATGGCTTTCTTTTCTGCATAAGTATATTCCAGTAGACTTACTAGAAAGACTTCCACAACATATCAATGAAACACCACTTTACTATAAAGTTAGAGATGATCTTGAAACATTGATGACCTCACCTTTTCCAACAGATTGAGTTAAATTGAGTGAGATGCTTGTTGGTCTTGATGCTTGTTGACAGAATTCCAGTTTTTTTTACCAAACACACAGTTTTAATCTACACAGTGAGATCACTGAGAAAAATTCCGTTTTACTTGGATTTAATTTATCTTAAGACATCCGTGATGGTATGTATGTAAATACTATCAAATATTATGGTAAATAAAAATGGTTGAGAAAAAAGTAAGTAATAAAAACATGACATTGTAACTATATTTTTTATTGAGATGTTGGTTTATATCTAATTTAGGTAATTCCAGTAAAAAATATATATATAATATATAGCCAAGAATACAATATATTATTTATTAGTATACGTTTTTAATAACTAAAAATACAGATTCAACATAATTAAGCAGGACAGTTGATTTATAACTCAAATGAAATAATAAAAAAAATCATGACTAGTAATAATACTACACAAATTACAACAGAAATAATGCAATATTACTGCACAGATCTTCTTCACTTTTAAAATTGCATAATAAAGAACTTAATAAAGTTAGTATTGTCATAAATAAATTATAATAGGTCGATTTCATATTAAGTTGCTGCTTATGAAATATAAAAGTTCAAATATTGGCTAAGTGAAGGGTATTTCAATGTATCACTTATTCAGGTTAGGCAAACCACAAATTGACTTTCATATTGCATTTTAACATACAAAAGAAATTATACATTTAAGAAATAATGTAACATCATCTTGAATGCGAACCCTAATGACCTATATATTATATAAGAATATGATATTAAAAATAGTTATCATAAAGTAGCTTTTAAATGTTATACATTTATTTGTTGGTAATTGTATGATACTCGCCAACATGTATTTTAAAAACAAACTTTTCGAGATTTCAGTTCAGACTTTGAATGTGCGAAAAAAAATTCCGATACGAAAATCATTACATTAAATTAAAAAAAATTGTAATATATATTGGTTTTATAGTTATTATGTACTAAAACATTTCATGTGAAAATATTTTACTAAAAAAATCATGTATAGTATACTTCAAATACATTACACTAATAAACATAAAATAATATAATATAAATACACTTTGCTTATTTGAAAAAAAAAAATAATTTGTGAGTTTCATTTTGAGGTAAAATATTTGATTTAAAGCTTGTAATTATAATTATTATAAAGGAATGTACAAAACACTGGACACAAAAGCATATATTTTTTCGAAAAAATAAGATTAATTAAAATTAAATTAAATATGAACTATAATTAACAGAAAAATTTAAGTTCCCATAAAATAATGTGAAAATATCACTAATAAATAAGGTTTAGTATTTTTATTTAACTTTAAATTTGAAATGTTACTAAAAAAATATAAAAATCCAAAAATAAAGATGTAAGATTCAAAACAAAATAATTATTCAAAATAAATTAATATTATTTTGATCAAGTCAAGTTAATTATTATCGATTTATATGCATCATTTTACAAATTGATTTTTTGACAAAAAAATATACTAAACTAAAAACATTGATTTTCCAAGTTCAATAATGAAAGATAAATTATACGCAATAAATAGAATTAAATCATGAAATTCTTGCATGACCTCTTTTCAGTTAACTTTATTAATCATAAAACTCACTTGGAAGCAACCTGTAATTTGTTAGTTTAGGATTGATATAATAATGGTGAAAAGGTTTTATTCTAAATAAAACTTTCACATAAAATCTTGATATTACAATAAACCTTCATTTAGATGTTGGCTACTGTGTTTCACATTTAATTTGGAAATCTTTTTAATGTTGTACTACCTATAATTAAAGGATGAGAAACATATTTTGAGATTCCTAAAATGAAATACTATGTTGAACTTAAAGTTAAAATTGAGAAGTAACAAATGAGTAATTTAAATAAAGACATCCATAAAAACATGTCCATGAAAATGTATTCATAAACTAAAGAAAAAAAATTATAATGTTCTACATATTGTACATATATCTATCGCATCATTTAAAAAAAAAACTGTCCTAAAATTGCCTTTCTCTCATTCGAAACTTCAAAAGGCAGCTGCTCAAAAATTTGATTAATAATATTATACATTATTTTGTAATTAATATTATTTATGCAATGTCTGTATGATTTATTATAGTATCTAAGAATTATTCAAGTTTGTAATGTAAAAAATACAATTTACTAGTGCAGATAAACTGGACGCGTTATACAAGGAAATAATATTAACTTTAGAAGTGACTCGCTACAACCGAGTTCTAAAGTCACGCAAAGTAATATATAGTAAAATACTCTGAACTAACTATAGTGTTCGTAGCTCTAGCTCTAGCCCTAATCTCTGTCTTTTCTGCCATTTACAAACATACCTATTCTATCATAAATATTATCACAATCTCTTTGTATAACAAAAACTATGATCATTAGGTAGTTATTTAAAAGTCTTTGGGTATTTTTGATATATGAATTTCTCACTACATTAGCCTCTTTATTATTCAATAACATTTTTTAAATATATTGAAATTGTTATTCGGTTATCTGGTGTTATAACTTAATATTTTTAATAGTCGTTAAAATTGGTAATTTCTAAAATAACATATTTATATAAATTAACACAAAAAATCCTAGATAACAGATTCGAAATTGATGTTTTATGGCTACAATCATAAAGATTTCATATAGAAATGTATATTATTGTTATAAAAAAAAGCAAAAGTACTTTTAAAGTTAATTTTTTCAAAAAAAAGTGAGCATTCTATATATAAAAAAAAAAGTAAAATCAATACACTTGATATGAATTTTAATTATCTTACTACTGAAGTCAATGACTGAGTTTATTTTATGTGAATTGTAGCAGTATTGGTGGTCTTTAAATATTAATTTCACAGAAACAAGTTCTTTGAGCAAAAAAAACTATTTTAGTTTTTCAGTTCATGTTTATAAAAAAAATAGCCCCTTCAGAGGGCCAAAAAAATAGCCCCTTCAGAGTTAAATTTCTGATATGTTTCCAATATTAAGAATTTTTTTATCAATGTTCTAAAAGTTCTAATATTTGTCAAGTGTATCTTTTGTGCGCTGTGGAATATGCCTACATCATTCTGAAAAAGAAAAAAAATATAGAATTGACTGAATTAATAATTTCAAGACCATCGGAATGAACAATGATGATAACTTGATGATTGCAGCTTTAAACAAACTATAAATTACTTTCTGATGGCAAACTTGAGTCTTTTACTATAATACGAAGGATAACACTCATTAATTCTCCTAGATCTGGGTTTGGGTAATTGTCAGCTGTCCGATGCGAGGCTTATCGCAACTTTCTCAGGGTTGATCTTCCAAAATCTCACCTTACCTCCGCTGCAAAAGTATAGGATAAAGGAAATAACAAAATTAAAGAAATTAAAAAAAAAACTGAAAAGAAAAAGGAAAAAAAAAATTGGGCACAAATATTCTGCATGAAATTTATATATTGTAAAATATATGAATATAGTATAAACTGATTATTTGTATATAAAAGTTAATACTTATTTTCTACAGAATATACTGTAGAGCCCAAATAAATTATAAGATATAATAAAAAGTACTAATAAAAACTGCACTCACAGAATAAACAATACATCACATATGAAATATTATTTATTGTCTGACATATTAAATCTATAAAGTGAAGAATTAATGTGATTGTGTTCTCCACTTAACAATAAAACATAGTGTATCAGTGATAAGAATGTCAGTCACTCATCTAAAAAGCATATCTTTAGTGATCATATAGACCTAAGTAACATAATTGATACACACAGAGCGAATAGTCGCTTGACAACAATGGCGAATAAGCGTTATGGTGCAATGATCATGAATGAGTAATGAACGTAAGTACAAGGGTGTTTGGTGGAAGTTAAAAAAATGAATGTGCAGCAAATTAAAAATAGCAAAGTTAGTAACGTGCAAAATTACGAGTGTATTTAAGCAATTTAATAAATTATAATAAAATGAGGCAATAAATGACCATGCTTTTGAATATACCTACAATACATTTGATTATCAATATACACGAAACATGTATATAATTTGAACAAACGTCTCAGATTAAAAAAAAACAACAAAAGCTGATCATTTGCATAACTTTGGTATGTTCGAAAGTATTGCAATTTTAGAAACTGAACTAGTCTTGTTAATTATATTTTTTCATAAATGTTAAATTTATAAATTACATTCTGTTCCTTAAAAACATTAGAGGTCCATTTAAAAATATAATTTAATATTAAAATCTCAAACACAATAAACATCGTAATTAGTCACGTAGAGCATTGTTAAATACTACCTTTTTAAATATTTAATCCATTCAAACTTTACCTTTATATATATAAATATTTTAATCAAAAAAATAAAACTGCGTAGCAGTCTACTTCATTTTGATAACATATAGTATTTAATAACATATAGTATATATCAGGTCTAAATATGAAACCGGATTTTTTTTATAGAAAACATACATTTATTGTATGAAAATGGTAGAAAATATTTTATTCAAAGTATTGCCCATCGCTGGCTGTGCGATGGTGCATTATCATGAAGCAAATTCACTTTGTGTTGCCTCTTTTGATATTATGGTCGTTTTTCACATAATGCTTGGTTCAAATCCATCATTTGTTGTCGGTAGTGTTCAGTATGAATGATTTCGCCAGGTTTTAGCAGCTTATAATAGATAACATCCTTCTGATCCCACCAAACACAGAGCATTGTCTTCCGTCCATAGCGATTTGGCCTTGCAGTCGATGCCGCTGGTTTGCTTGGAGTTACCCATTTGAGCGTTATCCTCATCCAACAATGCTTGCAATTCGGCATCTTCAAACTTTCTCGGTGGTCTTCCACGTTCTTCATTTCTCACGTCAAAATCGCCACTTTTGAATTTTTTAAACCACTCAAAGCACTGTGATTTACCAAGAGCATGCTCACCGTAAGCTTCGACAAGCATTCGATGCGATTCTGCAGCAGTTTTCTTCAAATGGTAACAGAAAATCAATGCTGTCGGCGAATCGTATTTTTCAAGCACAAAAACAGACATGTTCAACGCTATGAAAACATATGTAGTTGTATTAAACTTGGATTGTTGTGAGTTAAAAGTCTTTGACAAATGTAAACATAAGAAAAAGGCGCCAATGACGCCGTTTGACAGTCACTACATTGACAACTAGAGCCATCTATGAGCAAATTCCGGTTTCATATTTACAGAGCTGGTATTTGTTTATGAATGTTTTACGATATTTTGTAAAGTAATAAAGATTTTAAACGCCTTAACGTGTGAAACGACTTACGGATTTTAATTATCAGGTTCCAAAAAAAGTTCGTACAGTTTTTTGTAATCAAAATAAAATACAAATTTGTAAATTCTTCTTTTATAAAATCCTGTACATGGTTGAGTTGCACAGAGTTTCAGTCTGATTTTTTGGGCTATACTGATAAACTTATAGTGGACAATACCATCTGCATACCATCATACACAAAAGAGAATCTTCTAGGGGTGTAGCAGTGCTTTTGAAATATTGGATCATTTGATGACATCAAATGATAGGATCGCTTGGGATTGTAGTAAAAGATCCACTTTTCATCACATGTAAATGATTTAGAAACGGAGCTTTTGCATGACATGATGAAAGTGGAGAATAGATTATTTATTATTTCCAGCTGATAATTTATATAGAACCCATTTGCCATGCAAACAAATAGTTTCATTGCTTACGTCAAACAATTGAGCAAGTTTTTGACATGTTAGTTGGAATCGGTCTCAACAGAAACACGCAGCTTGACATTATCAATAACACAGATAGTTTTATCAAATTGTGAACCATGACACCGGTAAAAACTTAACCTTTGAAAATCACTACAAAACAAAACAATTTGTAATATTGTCCTCTAGTGAAAATCCCATGAACTTTTGTTGTTACCCAAAAATATTATAAATGAAAAACTACAAGTTATTTAATTTATTTTTAATATTAGGTCCTTACATATGAAATTGGCGTTTTGTTTGGGAGGAACATAAAGTTGATTTTTTTTTAATATAATATATTTATTTAATCAAAGTATGTACCATTGCTATCTATGCACTTTTGCCATCTCATAGGTAGTTCATCGATCCCTTTACTAAAAAAACCATTCGGACGGGAATCAATAAAATCTTTGAAGTCGGTTTGGACTGCCCCATCGGAGTTGAATTTTTTCCCTTGCAAGAAGTTATCCAAATTTCAAAAAAAATAGTAATCTGTTGGGGCAAGGTCCGGAGAGTACGGTGGATGTCTTAGACATTCCAATTGAAGCTCTTCTAATTTGGTAGCCGTCTGTTGTGCAGTGTGTGGTCTAGCGTTATCATGAAGCAGCAGTGGCCTAGAGCGATTAACCAGCCTCGGTTATTTAGCAGCTAGCTTTTCCATCATGGTTTGCAGTTGCTGACAATAGACATCTGCCGTAATCGTCTGGCCAGATTTAAGAAATCTGTAGTGAACGACACCAGCACTAGTCCACCAAACGCTCACAAGTAACTTTTTTGGAGTCAATTTTCGCTTGGGGCATGGTTTGGCTGGTTCGGCAGGGTTCAGCCATTGCGATGAGCGCTTCCGATTATCATACAGGATCCACTTTTCATCACAGGTAATGATTCGATTCAAAATCCCTTCATTATTGTGCCGGTTGAGTAATGCAACGCAGCAGTCAACGCGCGTTTGTTGATTTGCTTCACTCAATTCGTGAGGTACCCACCTTTCAAGCTTTTTCACCTTCCCAATTTGCTTCAAGTGGATTAAAACAGTTTTATCACTAACACCGCAGCCTGCAGCTAACTCGGACGTGGTTTGCGATGGATCCGCTTCCACAATAGCCTTCAATTCTTCATTATCAACTTTGGTCTCCGGCCGTCCACGGGGCTTCTTCTGCAGGTCGAAATTTCCAGAACGAAAACGTTGGAACCAAAAACGCACTGTGTTTTCTTTTGCGGCACCGTCGCCATACACATCATTAATCCTTCGAGCCGTTTCTGCAGCACTGGTGCCACGGTGGAACTCGTACTCGTAAATAACGCGATATTTCAAGTTTTCCATTTTGTAAACTGAGTGACGCAAAGAAAAAAAACAATTGAGGAAAAAACAAATGAATTATAATTTTCGAAACACAAATACTTGAGTAAATAGCTGTATAAATTTTAATTTGGAATTCCTAACCAAAGAGAAGATATTTGAGATCAAAGTTGCCAGTACGGCAAAACGCCAATTTCATATGTAAGGACCTAATATTATCATTCTTTAAATTATTGGTACAAAATGAATTATATAATTTATCAATTGCAAATATAAGGTACTATGGTTCTTAAAAAAAACAGTTGGATTGTTTTTAAATGGTAAATGTGCTTTAAAAAAAATATTAATCATAAATTTCATTTAATATTTTTTTAAATATATGCAATACTTTATTATGAGCAGTTAGTTTTTTTTAATTCAGTTAGCGTTGCATGCACAATATTAATGCAATAAAGCTCGAGATAATCACATCACTGTGAAGTCACATATAGAAAAAAACAATTAAAAAAATTGACCACCTTATAAATTTTTACTGTTGATGGATGACAAGATGCAGGTAGGGATGATCAACGAGAGTTGAGAAATTGGATATAACATAAAGTTACATGCGAAATGTGCATGCATACAAAGAGAACTAGCCACACGCTAACTGATTCCAACCAATCGTGGCCACTGCAATTTTACAATTATTGTGCTGAGAAATAAGGAAGCCAAAATAAAAAGAAAAGGAATATAAAAAAAAGAAGAGATATATGCTAGAATATTAAACCACCAGAAGAAATATATAAAAAATTATATCAATTTATCTCATTCATATATGAAACACACCTGTGCATATCACCTAAAAAGGCGTTACATCCCTGTGTTTGTTACACAAAAAGGGCGTTACATCCCTGTGTTTGTGTTTGTTACACAAATAGTTTAATTCTATGTTTTGAAATCAGCATTTACAACTGTAGAACATGAATTTTTTTATTGATCTATGTATTTGGAATGCTTTACGAAAGGAAAAAAGTATATAATATATAATTCTTAAACTTAATATTTTTTCCTTGATTGATATAACTTTTAACACATATGACTATATTTTAAAACATTCATAATCTTACAAAATTCATCTTACATACATAAATATCATTCTTTTTACGATAACTATTATGAGATACACTACATAATTATAATGAGGCCATTTATATTTATAAAAATCAATACTAGTCAGTATGAAAAGACATATGTTTTTTTTTTCAATTGAATAACTCCATGTGCATATGCGCTAATAACGTTTGAAGACAAAAATATAAATGCGAACTAAGTTCGAAATTGCTTCACAACCTGATCTAATAGTGTAAAAAAAGTTGTTACATTAAATAAATTAAAAAATATTTTCTTTTTATCTTTCTCAAAATGAAAATAGTGAACTCTGCAAGTGTAACATAATACTCGTATATTTATGGTTCTGTCACATATTTGAAAACATAAATAAACATGACTAAGGAATTATGAATAAGTTGTAAATGTTGGAAAAAAGATCTTTAAATGTAAACTATAATTTTTAAAGAAATCTATGATGTCAAACTTCACTTTAACACTTGAATCAAAACTTAGTTGAAAATATATTTACAGCTGCATTTTGATAATTTTTCAATTGATTAATAAAATATTGAATATAGAAGAGCATTTTCAACATAGAAATTTGTATGTTTGCTTACGATCATAAAGGATCGTAAATAAACATTTGAAAGCAAGTACAGCAAAAACACAAAGTAATTTTGAATAGCATTACGATTAATGAGGCTGTGTGTGCAATGAGTGAAGCTAAAGCATCCGTGTTTAAATGTGCCAAACAATATAAAACATAAGCGAAGAAAGCAAACAAGCAAGTAACCAAAATAATAGGAGCCATGGAATGAGAAGGGATAGAGGATTTGGCAGAAAAATTGGGACTAGGGGTTGGTACGATTCATTGCTCTGCCATGGGGCAACGCCATATCTTCACCTCACCGCTACTGGAAAACCAAAACACCCCAATTTTTTAAATCATTATCCACCAATTTAATTTATGTCTAATAATTTCAAAGGTTATGAGATTATTACCAGAAACTACCAAATTAATCACCAATATAAATTTTGTATCAATGAACTGTCAAATTTGTTACGGATTAAAAAAAATATATATACTAACTAAATTTAAGGACTACATATAACGATACAGAAATAAATAAAACTTAATGTCCAAAATAACTATGAAAAAAAAGTTTAGAGTAAGGCTATGTTCTTTTTTATAGTTCAAATATAATAAAATGATATATAAGACAATTCACTTAGAATATTTTCAAACGAACAAGAAACAAAGCATTAACATTTTGAAAATGATGAAATGGATATGGTTTACACATAACAAATGGAAGGAATAAATGTTTACTTAAAAATATGAAAGAAATGAAACCATGGATAAATAAAATTAAATGATACATTTCATTTGGAAGAAAATTGATAGACAAGAGGAAAAAAATAAAATCATTCAATTAAAATTATTGATTTAAAAGGACAATTTTAAAATGGTGCAGTTCATTAAACAAGCTTCTAAATTATGAAAAAAAGTGAACATTATATGTTTAACTAATGTTTCATTCCAGGAAAATAAAAATAAAACTTGAGTATGTAAACCCTATGAATTATTTATAGAAAAATTGTTTTGTTTTTGACAATATGTTGGAAAATGTTTCAGTTAACATTGGACACTAATGAAAAGTCTGCATGATTTGATTTGACTTAATTCAATATCGAAAACTATTGATTAAAAGTCATTATAATAAATGTGTGAAAGAAAATTTAACAATAATATTAATAGTTTTTTTTAAATATTTACTTGATAAATTAATAACACTACATTTTTGCATAAAATTCAAGCTATATGATTACATTTCGAGCATAACTAATATATTCAAAATAAAAAGATTATACAAAACCTAATGACATTTAAAGATTATTTACAATATTGTGCATTGACTCATTGTCATCTGAAATAATATGATAAAAATTGAATGTTTGAGTTCCATATGTATGGTATTTTTGTACCATCCAATATTTTAGTAACCTAAAATTCTAATGAAAATATTGAAACAATTTATTAAAAAAATCTAAATCTACATTACATTTTCATGCAATTTTTTTTATTTTCCAACCAATAAATTTGGATAAATACAGAATGGTTCACAAATTGAAGTTAATTTTGTTTCAAAGTTATTACTTTGAGTTTTTCTGACAAATTAGAAATCCAAAAATTTCATATGAAAAAGTTACCTTCATGGAGAATGATTCTAATGCATTGTTTTAACGATTTTATTTGTGTTTTATATCTCAAAAATGTTACAATGAAGGAATCTATTTTAGTAATGGTATGCTTGACAGTCTGTAAGAGTTTTTTAAGTTTGATAATATTTGTCTATTATGCATACAAGTCTGGGTTTAATTACGAGTATGTAGGTACAGTGTGTAAGATTGTAATGAAACAAAATAATCTCGAATTTAATTCAGAAATCCCAATGTTATTAATACATTATTTCATAGCAGCAATGCTTTTTAAAACATAATGTATTGAGAAACCTGCATTAGATTATTCACATTTAAGATGCTTTCCTGCCAAGATTTTCTTGGAATCTTGAAATGTTTAGACCTCAGAAGTTTTAATTGGTTGTTACCTTGAAAAATCTCTTACAACGATTTAACTGTATTTATTATTGCTCAATACTTTTGTATGCTTGTGAAGATATATATGGTAAAGAACCTCATCTTAACCTCAAGGTGTTGGATTTCTAGATAATTTGGAGGTGTTCTAAAATGCTATTCTTGTCAAGTGACTTCTTTGTATCTATCAATTAAATTAAATGTTGATTTTTATTAAGTAAGTATCTATTGAAACATTTAAATTTTTGTGAAATACTAGATACAATCAAGCTGCATTTTTATTTGACTAAGGTCATATCGAGAACTGGTCACAAACTGCCTTTAGGTCAACTGTAGCTCAAAGAGTTAAAAAAATAAATTCTGATGACATGTCAATTCAGATTGTTGGGTGTTGTGCCTGTATCTTTTTCACCATTGGTTGATCATCCTGAATTTTATGCAATCAAATTCGCAATATGACTGCGGTCAAGTGAGAATCCAGGCTTATTGTTCTAATATGGAATACCACCTTTTTACTGTATGTAACACTTGCAACTTACTTGGAAGCGGTAAAGATTTGTGTGGAATTAGTAGCCACATCATTGATGGCGGAGTTGTCCCCCTTGATCTGCGCCAGCAGCCGGCAGGAGTCTGTGTCCCAAAGTTTGAGTTGGCCTCCACGGCAGCCTGAGGCCATCAGGCGTCCTCCACGTAGCAGAGCTAGTCCCATAACCCACCCTTTGTGGGCATTGTATACAGTCTAAAAACAAAGTATTTTATATTTATTGTGAAATATAATACACAGTTAAGGACCACTTACGGTTATAGCTGCATGAGCTTGAAAACCTTTATAACTTAGAGGTAGATCATTGTATCCCACCAGAGGTTTTCAGGTTCAATTTTGAATTGTGACCCAGTTTGTATAAAGTGTCCCAGTCTGGTTTTTTTCGCATACATGCCTTTTCACATATTTTTGGATAGGTGGAAAAAATTGCAATTTGGTAGATTGTAAACCTGCCAGGTTGTAGTAATATAATATTTGGAACACAATACAATAAGCATAGTTACCCTTAAAAAAATATTTAAAATATGGAAAGTGCTCATTTTAGCAATTTAATTAATTTAGTATTTAAATCCAAAAAGTTTATAAGCAAAACTTACAGTATTTATTACAATAAGCTCACCAGGTATAAAAAAAAAAACAAAAAAAAAAAAACAAACAAACAACTAACAAAAGAAATGGGACAATTTTGAAAAGCTAATTTTCATTCAGCAGAGCACATCATTTGTTCAGAAATCTGATTTGGTAGTTGTTAATAATACAATTTTTAATAAGGCTGCTTAAAAATTATAGTGGTGTTATAATTACTTTTCAATTTTAAGTAGGAATGTTGCATTATTTTACGTTCATTCTTAAATTTCTCCACAGAGCTTTTTGTAGCATGTTGGCTTAGATATCATACTTTAAACAATCTTATGTAAACCAAAAGGAGATTTTTCTATTGAATTTACATATTCAAATTAAGGAATTTTCCTCAACTGTCTAGATACTTGAACGTTCAGAGGTGTTGTATAATCAAAACAGATACCTTCCTTCAAATTCCTTAATCAACTCTCGATTTTGCCCATTAGCATTAGTTTTAAAAAGTTAGGCAAAATATTGAGATTGTTTCTCTGGTGGAAAGTAGACCTTTCTTCTTTTCTGTTTTGAAATTTTGTCTGTCTTGGCTACAGCTTTTATTTTTATACACATATCTTAATAACTTTTACATGCTCCTTTATATTATAAAGCATTCATATTTATTTATTTTCAATATAAAGGGTCTTTCATATTGAGCAATTTTTTTAATTCTTGGATAAAACACAGATGGCGTCGCGAAATTGCCTGGCTCTTGTGACATTTGAGAAGTGTAATGTATGACATTTATAAAAACTTCGTATACAATACAACACGTTCAAATTGTTGAATTATTTTATGTATTGTAATATCCAGAAACAGTGGTGTTAATTGGCCACCAAGATCATGTGATCTGACACCGTTGGACTATTTTCTCTGGGATTACGTGAAAAGCTAGGTCTATAAGAATGACCCCCAATCAATTCCTGAGCTGAAAGATGAAATTTTTTGTGTTATTGGTGAGTTAGAACCGCAATTATTCCAAAATATCATTGAAAATTTTGACAAAAGAGTGAACATCTGTGGAGCTAGCTGCAAGAGGTGGATATTTGGCAGATATTGTTTTTTGTGTTTAAATGTCATACATTAATACTTTAATGACCAATTAAAAGTCTTTTGAAATCAAAGCAAATTGTTTGTTTTAATCAAGAATTTAAAAAATGTGAATCAAAAAAACCGCTCAATTTGAAAGACCTTTTATATGGTATACCCGTAAGACTTTGACATTCACAATAATTTAAAAACATTTATGTACAACAAAACAAATAAAAAAATCACAATTTATACAAAATTAAGCTATAAATTAAAAACCACATTAGAAATATTGTATACATGGAGAGAAGAAAATGTATCGAACAAATTTGCCTTGAAAAGGTTGACATTAATATTAAATATACTTGACTCCCAATACAATATACTCATTCCCCAATGGATGCATACACACTAAGGGGTAATTATTGTTGATTCTCGCTGGACTGCAATAGAAAAACTACTACTGGTGACTGACACAGTGTGGAGGGCAAAAAATTGCAGGAGTTCAGAACAGTCAAACGCTGAGTTCAAATTTTGTATAAAATTGTCAAGTTTGATATTGTTCTTCTATCCTCTAAACATATAATTTTCGGAGAAGAATTCGTACACACAATAAAACAAAATCAATGTATCTTACATGAGGAGCTTCTTGTGAGCCAAGATGCCAGCGTTTGATGCTGGTATCTCTGGAGCCCGAGAACAGGATGTCATCTGTGAGAGCCAGACACTGCACTCCATCATAGTGCGGGGGCTCTAGGTGCTGTGGTGGAACTCCTCCACTGCCAGCCCCGGTAGCGCCACCATGTACTTCAAATACCTTAAATTATTGAATCAATTTTAATATTGAAACTTTTCATCAATCAAGGCCAGAGTAAAAGGTCTTAGCTACTGACAAATAGATCTTCGTTTTGATTGTTTTTATTTGCAATAAAAAGAAGAATTTTCAGTGATGATTGTATGCTAAGCAGCTACTACTTGGATGATTGAACCTAGGTGCTTTGCAAGCAAACTATTCATGTTTATTTTACTGACTTGGTATGCAAAATACTTAGACCTTACAAGCTCTGGTTGGCTTGAAAAATGCATCTAAAAACATTATTTTGCTATCAATTTCAATTATTTCACTCTGAGAATCAATGCTTTTTTAACACGTTCAATGCTAACAACACGCCTAGTGCGTTCTTCTTCGCAACCGTCGGGTGCTAACAATGCACCTGACGCGTATTTGTATGCAAACCAAAGATACTATTACCGCTCCTAGTGCGTTGAAATTGTATACACATACTCAATTCGTAGCAAAGCATGGATGTTTAGTTTATTAGTATTAACACACACAAATATTCACCAGTGTTCAAATATACTTCGAGCGGAATGCGTGTACGTCAAGTGATTTCGAGTCAAGTTATTTTTTTTAAATTTTAATAATTAGTCAGCCACACGTGAATAATTTGATTGCATTGAATGTGTTAATAAACAATCTTGGTTGTTATTTTAACTATGCATAAAAATAATTTGATGGAATAATATTTTTATTGACTCACTGGAGAACTTAACATAATTTTTATGATTTTTTACCTTAATATAATGATCCTTAGATCCAGTGACTACGATATCATCAACATCAGTCAATGGTCCCACTGCTAGACACATGACTGCAGCTAGGTGACCTGTTGATAATTTGTAGGTGCAATCAAACCTAGAAAGGAATTAAAGCTTTTAAAATGTATCCACAAAATAATAGAAATATTGTATTTTTTCTCGTGCTTAAACATATTGTTTATTATTTATATATGATGAATAGTCAATATTTTATCCAGAATATCACATGTCAACACAAATATTTCACACATTTAAAAATTCATTTGTTGCTAATATTTGTTGGAAAGCAAGAATGAATAAAATAAGAATTTATTTCAAAAGGAATAATTTGATAAATGAAAGTTATGTCCACAAAAATCAGATATGACATCACGCAAAATCTAAATTTGTTTTAAATTTAAGCAATTTATTTATGAAAAGAAATTATTGGAAAGAAGTTTCCAAGATAATTAAATGCTTATATAAGCTTGTTAATTAAAAAAAATGTGGCACACTTTGTAAGCCCCTAAAAAAAGTTTCAAAATGTTATTTACTTTCAAGACATCCATTTTTCTATATATATTGGGTGTACAAATAAGTCACCGCCGTTTGACAAAAGTTGGCGCCACCAGTAAGTTATGGTTAAAATTGTCAGATGTAAAATGTCATTATCGTAAGGTTGGACATCTGTCAACAACATGACCTTGAAATATTAGTGAATTTTTATCAGTATAACATATTTTTTTGTGTTCGAAAATGTCAAGTTTTGAGCCGAATAAGCGTCATTTACGGGAACTTTTGATTTACTTCTTCAATTTGAAAAAATCTGCAGCTGAGGCGCATCGATTGCTTGTAGAAGCATATGGTGAGGCTGCCTTAAGTGAGAGAAGTTGTCGTGAGTGGTTTCAAAAGTTTAAGAACGGTGAATTTGACATCGAAGACAAAGAACGTAGCGGAAGGCCGAAAGTGTACGAAGACGCGGAATTGGAAGTATTATTGGATCAAGATTCGTGCCAAACGCAAGAAGAACTTGCACTTACATTAGGAGTGACTCAACAAGCAATTTCACATAGGTTGAAATCATTGGGAATGATTCAAAAACAAGGAAATTGGGTTCCATATGAACTGACACCGAGAAACGTTGAACGCCGATTTTCCACATGTGAAATGCTGCTTGCCAGGCATAAACGAAAGGGTTTTCTGCACCGTATAGTCACTGGTGATGAAAAATGGATCCACTATGATAATCCAAAAAGGAAGAAATCATGGGGAACCCCTGTCCATGCTTCAACATCTACAGCTAAGCCAAATATTCATGGAAAAAAACTCTTGTTGTGTATTTGGTGGGATCAGCTTGGTGTCGTGTATTATGAGTTGCTCAAACCGAACGAAACCATTGCTGGGGCTGTCTACCGAGCACAATTGATGAGATTGAGTCGAGCACTCGAGGAAAAGCGCGCCCACTGCTACTCCAGACACGACAAAATTATTCTCCTGCATGATAATGCTCGTCCACATGTTGCGGCGCCGGTCAAAACCTATTTGGAAACACTCAATTGGGAAGTTTTACCCCACCCGCCGTATTCACCAGACATTGCGCCTTCTGATTTCCATTTGTTTCGATCGATGACGCATGGCCTGTCTGAGCAGCACTTCACATCATATGAAGATACCAAAAATTGGGTCGATTCGTGGATAGCCTCAAAAGATGAATCATTTTTCCGACGCGGTATCCGTATGCTGCCAGAAAGATGGGAAAAAGTAGTGGCAAGCGATGGGCAATACTTCGAATAAAACATGAGGTTCCGTTCTTTCACAATAAATGCACAATTTTTGATAAAAAACGGCGGAAACTTATTTGTACACCTAATAATATGAATTCATGTGAAAAGTAGTATTTTATAAATTCTTTACTGTTTTATTAGAGTTTTAAAATGTTTTACATAATTGGAAATTAAATATCAAGTCCAAAAGGACTAAGCTAAAAAGTTTGAAAAAATTAATGAGAGTTTCAGCTTTTCCCCCTCATCCTGTTTTTTCATTTCAATCAAATCATTATTTTGTTGTTTTTTATCTGTTTCAAGCTGATTATATCTGTCATTCATAGAAACTTCAACCTTCAATCAGTTAGCAATGTTAAAGGCAAAAAAACGAGTAAAACCGGAAAATCATAAAGCGATAAATATCTATAGTTTCCTTGAGTCCTTTTTTTGTGAATGAAGTTTCATGATTTATTTTTAATTTTATAAAATTTACTATTGTAGTTTATACACAAGTGAGCGGTTGTTGGGGCAAGTTTGATAATTTGCCCTTTATTTATAAAAATGTCCCACTTTATAATTAAAGCAGTTCATAAATTTTTATAATAAGTAAAATTAATGAAGAAGGATTATATTATTGCAATATTTAAATTGAAGTTCTATTAGCATAGAGCATACAAAAAAGTAATTTAAAGATACTGTCCACATTTTCCCATGAAATCGTTGTCTTTGGAGGTTGTTAAAGTAGTCAAAATTAATAAAACATTTATAGAATAATCAAGTTGAATTGAAACATAAAATAGAATATGACTTTTTAAATTTTCAGAGAATCCTAGTATTTATTAATATTTTCCATAATAGAATAAAAATGTATATACTTCATTAATATTCTTACTTGCGCAAATCCCAAACACGAACTTTATCATTAGAGGTGGTGTAGAGTGTACTGCCTTGTTTGTTCAACATGATGTCATAGATCTGGGACTCTCCTGCAGGAAGTTGGACAGACCTCGATACTGCAGCGAGGGGAACAATGCTGCTTTGGGTGATACCTGATGAACTGAAAGCAGAAAACATATTGAGTAATAATAGTATTGCAATTTATAGACAAAATCTTTTCTTTTTGCAAGGCGGCATATGGCAAAACATAAATAAAAATATGTCATGTTTTTAAAGCTACTTTGAAAAGGTAGCCCTGTTACAGCTATTATTAAAACTAATGTAGAATGCTACTCAACCTATTGAAAAGCAGAAACTATGCTTCTTTAAAGGTATGATACTCTTAGGATGACTTGTGCTTCTTGTAGTGGATTGCTTAACAACACTGGTAAAAAAGACCTTTTTAATCACATACAACAAACAATTGAGTATCCTTTGTTTTATTGTGTTACAGTTTCATTGTATACAGTACAACCTGGCAGGTTTATGTGGCAATCTCTTCCAGCGAACCAGAATAATGTTAAAGAAGCCTTAAGTAACTAGACTGGAACCCTTTGTGGGTACCAACGGGAATTGAACCAGTAGCTCATGAGTTAGAAGACAAGACTCTAACCAACTAGGTCAAGAAAGTCATCATAGATAATCATATGTTTTATATTTATATAATATATAATACATCCTTTATAATAAATATAAATAGAATATGTCCTAAAGTGGAATAAGGTGGAGTGCCAAGCTGCAGACCAACCTGGATGGAGGTTGTGTATTCCAGTGTTCTTAATGGAACATACCGTCTATGTTTTATTGATTGATATAAAGATAGAAAAATAAATCTTCTAAGTAAGGAATATCAGTATTGATTACTATATATTTAATAAAATATTTTTTTTTTTAAATTTCCTAAATAATATCTTATTAAGTAAAACAATTATAAAATAACAATGCAGTTTTCGATTTTAAATTTGCACTTAAATGTTATTATATTTTTCCATTTTCTTATTGATCTGAATTTATGTAACTATAACAAAATCCGTATTATACGTCTTTGAGTTTAACATTCTTATCTTGTCACACTAATCTTGTCAAATTGTATTGTATTACAATTTTGTTGTACACTGTTTAACATGATGTGGCAATCTCTTCTAACAAACCATAAACATTTTTAAGAGGTCTGAAGTGAAAACCAGACTAACATCCTTTTTAAAAAAATGGTATCTTACTAACTACAGTTCGGAAATTCTAGGATGAGTCCTGTGACAGCTTACAAATTTGCCCCAATACAACCTTATGTAACCTAAATAACTTGCTATTTATTAGAATTGAGGCTTATATTAAAGTTGATAAAATAATTAAAATTACTGAACATCGTTACAAGGTTGTATTGGGGCAAATTTGTGAGCTGTCACAGGACTCATCCTAGAATTTCCGAACTATATGTCAAGAAGGTAGTACTTTGTATAACGTAGAGTTAAATAAATAAAGTAATTAAAATGAAACACTATAATATTTTTTTTATTTCCATAAAGTATGGATAAGACACTTTTGACTTTGTTGTATTATAAAAATATTTTTATTAATAGTAAATAAAACTCACCAAAGAGTTTTAATGGCTCTAACAGGTGACGCACGAAGATCCCAAACCCTGACATATGCTCCAGAAACGCTGAAGACGAGTCGGGTGATCGGGTCATATCTCACAGCAACTACATTATTAGGGTGTCCCACGAGAGTGTGTTGTACCATGCCAGTTGTCAAATCCCATACTTTTACTGTTCTGTCTGTAATTCAAAGCATAATCATTAATATTCATAAGAAAAATATTGAAATATGTAGAGTAAATTCATAAAAAAAAAATCTAGAAATTATGATGTAATTATTGATGTTTAATTTATTTTCGATCAAAAATGATAATGAGCTTATTTATTGATGTACGTACACTCTTGATTATCCAGAGTTCCATTAACTGAGTTGCGGATTAACCGCGGCATTAAAAATATTGAATTTTAAAAAGATATTTTAAAATATAATAATAATTTTTCATTTGACTATATAATATACGAGTATATTAGATAATTAAACTTGTGAAATTGATAATATGTAACAGAAAATAAAACTGGTGAAATCACAATCGCAAATTATTATTTGGGCGCCCTTAGATTCAGTGTTTACTTTTGATGAAAGTGTCAATCGCGTTAAATTGTAAATTAAAATTATGCCTGCATAACTATTGATTTATTATCGACTTTTTAGTTTATTTTTAAATATATATATACTCGTATTATATGTTCTCAGTTTTGTATTTTCATGTCACATAGCCGTGTACTCTAGTTTTACGTAAATGTGTTTTTTGGCATTTTAATATTTTTTGGTATTTAAACTGTGGTGTCATTGTGTTTTTCAATTTTTCGAGGGGTTTAATCAAATTAATTATTTTTCTAGCACCTTGGATAATCGAGATTGTACATTTCAGTTGTATTCAAGTATTGAATTTGCACTTTTTTCTTGAAAAATAATTTTATTTTATTTTTTTATGTTTAAACTGTAAAGAGAAAAAAAAAACAAGGTCTAACTTACAGCAAAATCACTATAAAACACATGAGAAAAAAACAAAGAACAAAATTGTGATATAACAAATGTAGAAACAAGTCACCCAGGATGTGACATAGGATATGCTCTGCAAATTCAATTAAAAAAATAATAATAATACTTTATTTATTTAACAACATATTTACCAGCAGCTGCACTGAACAAGATTTCATCTGTAGCACACAATGAAAGTACAGCACTGTTGTGGCCCTCAGCAATGTGTGTGCAGTGTAAAAGGGCTCTGTCTGATGATTGAGACTAAAGGAAAAACAACATGTGTTAGTAATTTTTTAATTCCAGATGTTTATCCCCTAGATTAATGTGTATCCCATTTTGGAATCGGAAAGAACACCATTGATTTTCTTTTAAAAATCAAATAGGATCACACCAGAAAAAGGTAAATAGCAGAAAAACATTCATACCAAGGATTAGGTTTTGGGGTAAAACTAATAATATTATGATTTTATCAATTTTTGCAACTTGATTTTATAAATTTCTCTTTGTATTGTATTATAGATAGCATTGATCGTATACAGTTAAATCTGTCAGATTTATTACCATGTTCAAATTGATTTTAACTAAAAAAAAGAACTTAAGTAAACAGGTCTTAAGTGAAAATCATACTGGTACCTTTTTTTAAATTCTGTACCAATGGGAATGGTGCACACAACCTCTGTGTTGGAAGACAGGTATCTTACTAACTAGACCACAGAAGTCAGTTTCACTATGCTATTCTATCAAATAGTTCAAAATGGATTATGCTGTTTTGCTTGCAAGGGTTCAAATTGTCTTTATGAGATCATTTACATAACCAAAAGGAAAAACTATAAAAAGTGATAAAATGATGTACATAAATTTACCTTATTAGCATATTCCTTGATGACACCCCCAATACTGTGGTCCTGCTGCACCGTGTTGCCAGTCAGCCTGCTGAAGACATTGTCGTCCCTGATTCCCACCCTCCTATGGGATGGGGGCGAGCCGGGCGGTGTTCCCGAGTCTAGCCCTGCCTCCCTTTAGGATTAGTGGGCGGTAACAACCAAGCAAGCATTAGTCAAGAAGCACAGGCGTGTTAGCTGGCCATAGAAGAGTCACAGAACAGTGTGAACAGATACGATCAAGTCCTTGACATTATGGTTACTCAATTATGTGTTAGACAATGATTTATAGATGTGATTAAAAAAAATAATGACTTCCAATTAGGGTGGAAAAGAAATGTTTATTCATTTTTATTAAAGAATTATTTTGATAATTGATTTTTTTTACATCAAATTAATGGCAATTTTCCGAAGAGATATAAATTGAATTAATTCATATAATTTATATTAATTAATTAAAATTAGTATAAATTTATTTATTTAAAAAGTTCATGATAGGATTTGAAGAATACTGATGTAAAACAATTAAATGCTGAAGTATTGATAGGCTGATTAAAAAAAGTTTAGTTGTGATAAATCCAATTAGATCTGATTCTTAGAAATTACGAGTATGAAACAAAAAATCACCAATTGGTATGGAATATAATGACATGGATGAGTGAGTTTGCATATGTAATGAGCCAAAATATAATAAATAATTTTGATTTTATATTGTTTGTAGCCATGAAGTATACATCTTAAAAACCACGAAATTATTTCATAAGAGATAACTCAAAAAGACATCCTTGTTTAAAGGCATTGAGAGGTCACAAATATTCAGCATGCATACACACACATACCATCACACCATTTCCCTGTCAAAATAAGCAGGCAAGACAAAGGCTTCGATGTTCCTATAGCCACACACATTCCTTGTCTATTCTATACCTATACACCTCATAGAACTATTCACATAAAAAAATCTGTGAATTTTTATATTATATTCTTTCAAAATGTCATTAATTTGATCCAACCATACTTTTATAGGGTTTCTTCTATTACACTTTCCACTCACATTTATACTATATACTTGCTTATATTCATTCATATATTCAGCATGGAGCACATATTTAAAATAAAATAATTGTACAAACCCTACAAAAATCGGAAAAATAACCGGCTGAGATAATAAGAAACAATTCAAATGAAAAGTAGAAAGTGAAAAGAAGTTTAAAACAAAAAAATTTTAAAAACAGTAAAAACTCTTAGATAAGCAAGTATTTAGAGAGATTATTAACCTTTAAGCGAGTGAGATTTTGTAATTTAAATAAACAATTGATTTTGTAAGTAATATTAATAACGTAATTGCGGCTGCCATATACAAAATAATTGAATTGATAAAAACATTTCAGTAATGCCCGTTTTATGGATAAATTCATGTATTCGGGAAAAAATCATCGGACATACCGTGTACGTCCATACTCTCTTGAGGTAAAAATTCGCTCGCCATACGTCCATACTCGTTTAAAGGTTAAGGACTTTGATAAGCAAGTATTTAGAGAGATTATTAAGGACTTGGTCAAAAAAATCTTAAAATTTTAACCTCCTGCGAAATTTCAATAATTGAAAACATATTTTTTTCACATTCTTCTAAAAAGGCTATTCTGTTTCTCAAAATATGTGACTTGCATTGTATTTGCGCATTAAAAAGTAGAGTTAGAAATAAACAGGCCTTTAGAGCGAATTATTAAATAAGTGATAACTGTCATATTTTAAAGTTCTTGTAGATACCCTGATCAATTTTAATCTTTGATACAGGACTTAAGCAATAGAATGAATCATGTTTGGGGAAAGTTTGCGCATTAAAAAGTAGAGTTAGAAATAAACAGGCCTTTAGAGCGAATTATTAAATAAGTGATAACTGTCATATTTTAAAGTGTTTGTAGATACCCTGATCAATTTTAATCTTTGATATCGGACTTAAGCAATATAATTAATCATGTTTGGGGAAAGTTTTGAATAATAAATTCAAGTAAAAAATCTACATAGTAGCAAAACTGAAAAGATATTACAGAATGGCAATGTTGTTAGATGAAAACATCAGATCCACATTTAACCCTGAGAGCGCTACGAGAAAAAAATATAATTGTCTATCTAGTGCTGAGATATATTTACGATTCGGACGTTCGTGATAAATATTTATTTTAAACAACAAAAAAACAAAAAACAAATATTTTTACAACATAAATATATTTTAGAATATGTACCCTTGTATTCTAAATGAATGATATTCATTTAGAATACAAGGGTAGAACAAATTTCTTCCACTGCTATAGCAGTGCGCCGATCTCTCAGGGTTAAACCAATGATGTCCAAAAAAAAGTTGAGAAATTATGTTAGATAGATCGTGGAAATAAACTGGATGCAACATGTCCAAAATATTATAGAAGATTGTGGAGAACCAATGTCTAAAAGTGGATGAATAATGAGGACAAGAGGCATTTGTATATTTCATTTCTGGTTTAAAAATAATTTGCGTATTTTCTAAATGTTTTTCGACACACATAGAAAAAAAGTCTCCCGTGATCCTTTTTTTTGTACAAAACATGCATCTTATGAAACACACAAATGATAGCTCACAAATGGAAAAAAATTAAAAAGGTAAATAATCTGTTACTCTCCACTGGTGAGAAGGTTATATAATCATATTTTGTAAAAGATAAAAATGAGTAGTGCTGAAATAAAAATCAAATGAAAATTCAAAAATGAATAACCATGCAGCTTATTACAGAACAGCTATGCAAAATATGATGAATCATATGACAATTAATTTGCATTTTTACTAATTCTCTGTATTTAAAAATTTTGGAGAAGAAACCAAACTCTTTTGTAAATGTAAAAATGTACCTACATGTTCCTCAATAAAAAGCTTCTGATGCATGTAATAACTTTAATAAAAGATTATTTGTTCTAAATGTATAAAAAAAAAAGAATTGTATTATTTTTCATTATATATACTTGCCTTTCCTTCAATAGTTTTTGCACTTAATTCTGGTTATATACTCATTGGTTTCCTTTTTCATCTAATATAAATAAATGTTTAATATAATTATAATTACGATATTGAAAATATACCATTAAGAAATGTTTTTTTACTTAGTAACCAAATATGTCAAGAACTCATCGTATTCTTTCAACGTTCACTAGACTATCAAGAAAACACTAGATATTGGTAATTTAATAAAACTAGTCAACTCTGTTAACTATATTTATGAATTCATCTTCGGTTTACTAGAGTTAAATATAACACATATAAGAACAAATGTATAACCAATATTTGTATTGTTGGTTATACAATAATATATTTTTTATAGCATTCAATAAATGTCTAAGTCATGCCTAAATTATTTTGAATAACTCAGTACAGCCTGTTTAAAAACAAAGGAAAATATAAAGAATAACAATTTTTATTAGTAAACATAGCCTATTATGTTGATTTAAACATATAATTAAAATTAAAACACAAAAATGTTGCAAGTTGAAAAATAATAGTATAGTTGAATAATACAGAAGTATAAATGAGTATGTAATTGAAATACAATAAAGAATACAGATAAATAATCAACCTAATCATTCATTAAAACAAACCAGAATCCGATATCAATAATGAAATGAAAAATCTTTATAACATTAATATAATAATGCTTACTCAGAAAGTGATTTGTGAAAAACATTTTCTGTATAGTTGGAAAACCTAATCAGTGGCTGTGGTCTAGTGATTAGCATTCACGCCAAGCAAGCAGGTGTCTCAGGTTCTACTCCTGGTGGAGTTACTTACATACAGATTTTATCTTAGATAATTTTAGAGCCGAATTTATGTTGTTCTATAGCTGGTGCTATTCATAAAACTTACGCGCGCACGCGCACAGGCAAAGTGTTATATAAAAACATATTCTTAAAGACATAAAAACTGCCTGATGGCTTCAGCAGATTAAAATGTATTCATCTCGGAAGTTTTCCTTGCCATCGAAATTTTGAGATGGATCTATCAAAAATGTGTGCTTGCTGTAATAGAATGCACACAATAAAATGATATATGCACAGCTGTTTTTCATCCAGAGGAAAGCTGACAATCATAAGGGATAGCCTATAGCAACCATACTTTACACGAGGGATGGTAAATCATCAAAAGAAGTAAGCTTATTCATATATTGGAAAAATGCTTTCTGAATTTTCACTTATATTTTAAATGATAATGAACATGTTTGGTGTACTGAAAGATATTGGTTCTTTGTATTAAAAGAGGACAAAAATAAAAAAAGATCAATATGTAACCAAAAAAATAAGTCATTAAACTTGATCTACATACTATATTTGGGTAATTTACATTTTGATGATATGAAATGTTAAGTGAAAAATATTAAGGATTTTAACAGTATAAGAATATTAATGAAAATAAAAATAAAATAAATTCATGTAAAATGAAATAATTTTATATTCAACATGCAAAAAAACATTAAATTTTTATAATTAAACTTAATGCAAGATGGCAATTGATAAGTGCCACAATGAATCATTATTTATAGTGAGTTAAAATACATGAATGATTTTAAATCTACAAATTGCCTCAACATTGGAATGTGAGTATGGATATGAACTTAGAAATCCCTACTGAATATTTTAATTGTACGTATCATGAGAATGTTTTATTTAGTTTAACACTTTTATGCAAATACATCTAGCGGATTTTGAGAAAATTCTTAAGTGTTTTTTTAACCAATTTAAATAATTTCTGTCTAATAATTTTGAATCAATATGAAAAGTCACTCTAAAATATTTGTAATATTTTATCTACGTACATAACTATATCATAATCTAAAATAAATTATCCCTTTATCAGAAAAAATATTGTAAAAATCCATATATCAACACTATTTAAAAAACATTTCTATGTTACATATGCTAGTGAATTTCAAATAACTGACGAAATATAAGTACATTTATAAGTAATGACTACATTCCTTCTAATAGTAGATTCTTTTATTTCAGCATAATACATGATACAAGATAAGTTATGTTTGATGGCAATAAACGAATGCAGAAATATTCAATGTTCCTCGACTCACCTTTTTATGTATCTTGCTTCTTATAATATGTAGCACATTTAAAGGCTTACTTTTCTCATTATTTGCATTATAATCAGTGTAATTTAATAAATATTTGTACAAAATTTTAATATTTCATTGTGTAACTATACAAGTGTACTCATAAAGAATAATGTGACATGCATTAAATACGAGTATTACCTAATTAGGCATTTTATATTAATAATTTAATCTATCGGGCCACCTTTGCTATGTTAAAGGGCCCGTGGTGTCGATCCGTTGTGTATTTGTCACTTGTGATTTTATCATTAGTGTAAGTTTATAAACAGTTTTTTTTAAAACGCCCACTTAATTTTTTTATAAACAAACCAGTGGATCTTTTAATATATACATACATATTAAAAAGGTTAAGAGTTAGTAAATTGTTAGTAAAGAAGAGTACATATAACAAATAATAGTAAAAAGATAAAAGAATAGGCATTTTAGTATTAATTTAGTGTATAATGCAAAGGCAAACAATGCCCTTAAAAATAACAAATTTAAAATGTAATTGAGATTTTTTTCCATTAATTTCTATTACTGTACAGTAGTGATAATAAATATGTACCATTTGATGGTTCATTTTAAATGGTAACTCATTTCAAATGTATGAGCTAGAAGGGAACGATTTTACGATTAACTGGAAAATAATTATAAAAAAATCATTATATAAAGTGGAAAATAATATACAATATTTTTAATCTAATAAAAGACAATTCTACCATAGTTTTATTATTAAGCAAACAATTATTTTCACTTTTATTGACAGATGTTTCTAATTTATTTATTTTTATGCCAAAGCGGATTATGTTAGGTGCTGTTAAAAATTACTATGGTTATGAAGTTCAAATAATATTTAAAGCTTTATTGGATAACATATTATATAATACATATCATTAGTAGTTAAAGCATATTACATACAATAACTTTAAACTTTTCTTGCATTTGAGATAAAATAAAGATTTTTACAATTTAATTTGATATTCAAATTCTAGAAAATATTTTTTCCTTATGCAGTCAATTCAATATCAATAGCACTGTTTTTGCAAATATTTGATTAACCCTATAAGTTGAAAATATTTAGTTACAAATGTGATTAATCATGTAAAAACCTGGTCAACTATTTGATCTCCGTGAGTTTTAGTTAGATTCTCAGAAGTAAGCATTTGGTTGATTAGTGTTTTATATATATTTAATGTCTCTATTGTAAAGATTTACTTTAGGTCGCAGAACAATTGAGGACTGTAAAAAAGATTCATCAGTTTCGATGTTTGTATAGCTTCGTGGAATTTTTTTAAGGATTTAAAAAAATTCTATCATGGTAGATTCTTTTTAATATATTTATTACTTTATTTAATGACATATAAATTGTGGTATTTTTTCTTCACAAATCAAATTAAATGAATTTTTTTGAGATGACAATTCTTAATTTTTTTTTAATGGAACCATATATTTGTCTTTTGAATTATTAGGTGTATGGTACAATCTTCATTTCATGTGAAAATAAAACATGTTCATAAAAATGTATATAAAATTTATTAAATTAAATTAATTACACTGATTTGTGACTAATAAAACTTAATATACGGTGATTAATTCATGCTCTACAAACAATACACTTAATCTAATCAAATTCCTAGCGCAAAATAACTAAACAATAATATTAGTCAAAATTTTCAGTTAATTACAGAACACTAACACTTATTTGGCACACATCTTTTGTTCCTGAAGCACTATTGAGGGACACCGAGGTATATAAGTGAGATTGGATTGGAAGGGGACTAAATCTAAGGTAAGCATTTATAGAAAGCGATCAGCAATGCGATTAATCTTTGTCCTCCGTAATGGATAATTCGGTTAAAAGACTGAAAGAGAAAAAATATTCATTTTCAATATGTATTCAGGTGAAACTGGCGAGCAGTCGTTGAAAAATAAACTGTGCTACAGGCAGCCAAGCTTAAAGCAGTGTACAATATTGAAGAAGCAAATTGTCAAAATGTGCTGATAAAAAAAAGTGCATTGATTTAATCTGAAATTCAGGATTATTGAAAAAGCTGTGTTATTTTTCATACATTATTAAGCAGATATATGAATGTAAAAATGTTCATAAAAAATACCAGTGATTAACATGGAATAATTTATCCCTGTATTTATCAAAAGATTGATTACTACCTGTCCACTAGAAAACACTGATTTTTTAAATATTCAAATAAAATTAAAGATCAGTTAATATCTATCAAAAATAAATGAAGTATTTTTAATAATTTTATTTTTAACTCTTAACTGGAATCTGTGACTGATACCTAGCATCTAATTATTTTTAATTAGCTAACAATGACTACTAAATACAGTCCATAGATTGTCACTGGCTGCTTTCCATGTAGTTGGAAATTATAGTTACTTTGAGAGTCAATTATGAAAAGTAGTATCTTCTGGCAAAATATTTCATTGAAAATAGAATAACAATATTGGATTCTCGAGAATCATAGGAAGGCAATATTATAAAATGGTATGGTACAAAGCTCTAGGGCTTGTAGATTTCTAACAATCTGCAATTATATAGTGCAAAAAGATATTTCTTAAAACAATTGAATTTAAATACTTATGGTGAAAAAAACCAAATTATTATAATGGAAATTGAATTGAATTCTTCAAAAAGTTATTTTTATCAAATATACTATATTCATGTGGTTCAAAGTCTAGAAATTTTAATTTCTTTGTAAAATATTTATAAAAAAGAGGGCAATCAGTATAATAATAATTAACTATCCTGAATTTCAGAAAAAAACATTTTGAATAAAATACGAGTTCCAACAACACAACCATGCAATAAATATGAATATTGCATGCAAAAACCTTAAAACATCCACATTCATTACAGAAAAAAAATCATATACAACCTCCATTATTTAAATAAAAAAGATACTAATTCCACTATTTTAATTTTACTTTTGTAAATTCTACCCCTTATCTCTATTCTTCAAATGATATCATTTAGAGACAGTGATACCAAGTCTATTTATAATTTTATATTATCTCTTCTGACCGGCCAGAATCTCTCTGACCGACCGGAAATATATTTAAGATCTGGATGAGAAAGAATAAAATATTTTTGCAAAGTAATCATAAAAAATCAAAGTTAATATTATATACAATCTCTGGGTGGAAGTTGAGTGTTCCATAACAAAGTCAGGAAGAGTTTTACAGTAACATGCCATTCATATTATCTCAGGGCATTTTACACCCCATTTTAAATTTTTATATGACACCGCTTAGGTTTCAATATTTCAAATCTACAATAGTCAATAGACAGACATAATTCTTGAATATTTAGGGATAGGAGGTGAATAGGTTGAATGCTCAATGAAATGAAATATTTCTCAAATTATAAAGTAATATATCAGTTCAAAAAGGTATGATAGCAAATTATCATTTTTTTTACTGTGATTCAAAGCTCATATTTTCATGAAAACTATGATTGTATTTTTTTAATAAAAATAAAAACAACCAAAAATATAGCAATTGTAAATAATTTTTAATTTAAAATTAAAAGCAAATAATGCGGCATGTATAAAGTCAATAGGGTTGGAAATTTTCAAAAGAATATTTTACTGCTCATTCATTGATGTGTTTGATTAGTTTGTGATTGTCGTTTAAATATTTGGAGTGATTTTATGTTCGGTGAGTTTGGGTTTGTAAAGGTAAATTAGATTGACCTAAAACATCTGTTCGAAACACATTAATTTTGGTCGAATGGAATATGGAAAAGTTCTGTTAATTTATTATTTTATGTGTTTCAGAAGATCCTTTATGATTTAGTGAATATTGTCAGTAATTAATGTAAAGCTAATTAGAAAAAGTATGGCAAATGAAAAATCAAGTTTGAACAACAAAACAAATAAAAACTAGTATTTAAAAAAGATTTTATATTCTTGTGATTTGTGTTAGTTAACAAATAATGTAGTTTTTATCAGTCCTTAGTCATATTGCAAGATTCATTTCTTTTTTATTTTAATCAATAATATGTTGTTTCGAGAAATTTTCAAAATTGCGCTGATAGATCAAAACACACCTAAAAAGTAAAAATAGATTACCTAAAATAAAGTGAAACAGTTAATTGAAAAACTTACATGGATCCCGGTTTTCCCACCAAGGGATGTTGCATGGTGAACCCTCCAGGGCGATCGGGAAAGGTCCTGCGAGTGGACCTCGGCGAGATGAGTGATGGAATGTCAGAGCTGTTTATGTTGTAATACGTCTTCCTCGGAAGGAATGGGGAAGGTCTGGTGAAGTCATTGGACGTGTTCTCCGATGAGGAGAGACTGTGACTCCTCTGTGGCATCAGTCCTCTGATTGGCAGACAGACACAAACATACAGTGCCACGAGTGTTGTGAGAGTGTGTTAGTAAAAGAAAAATAAAACAATAAAATCTTCAACTAACCACACATTTTTTTAATAAAAAAAATGCATTCACTAATTTCTGTTGTTAATTTATAAAAATAAAATTGAGAAATTGACAGAAAAAATATGTTTTTTTATGTTAAAATTTTATTGAAATCTTATTCACAAAGATGACTAAAAAAATTCAGTTTAATTTCATTTGAGAGATTCAATATACTTGTACTTATATAATATACCTAAAAAATAATGAAGATTTTACTGTGAAAAAAAAATTTAAAAAAACTAAATAAAGGAAAATGTATCACACAAAATGAAACTTAAAGCTTTGCAAAAAACTAAATATATGGGTTATGCTTTTGAATAACTTTTATAATTTTGCTTTACAAGAATGCGTCTAAAATGAAGGATGAAATTAAAAAATCAAAATACTCATCAATGATTGTTAAAATTGAATATACAAATTAGTGATGAGAAATCGTAAAGGCACTCAAATATCTAAGTTCACTACTAGCCATAACACATGTAAATACGTTTTATACACTTACATTAATATCAATGATATAGATATGGGAATTTTCAAATAGTGCTTTAATAAGGGTTTCTAAATATACCTTAAGGATCCAGGTGCGCTAGGTACTCGGGATAGTGGTTGTCCTCTGGGTGAAGATTCCACTTCACCCCCCATGGACTGTGTCATGATACTGGACCCTTCTTTGTCTTTGTCACCTCTTCCAATTATTCCTATTTCCCTAAGTCTGACAGATCCGCGTCCTGTAACATTCCTCTCAAAAGACTGGCCTTGAGGCGGACTTCTCCTTTCTGGGACCGGGTTGACTGGAGGGATAGCTGCTGGGACGGAAGCTAAGAGATCTTCAAACTGGTTGCTTTGGCCGTTTTGTTGCTTGGCATATTGAGCCATCAATTGGACCAAAGAGCTGAAAAAAAATTTTTTTCTTTTACCTTGTAAAACACCATGGAAATTTTAAAGACAAAATGACTTATTTTTTCAAAATAATAAAAAAAACAGTGGTGCTGGATAAGAGTCGTGAAAATCTTTGCGAGTATTCAAAGAAAAGAATAGTTTGCAGTTTTAGTATTTTCACAAAACTGTCTTCTGGGAAAATGAACATGTTATAAAAGCATACGCACTTAAGTAAGTAAAATGATAAGTGCATCTTACCAGTAAAAATATGTGTAAATATAACCTGTCCTGAAAAAATATTACTCTCTTATATAGTTCATTTTTAGAGGACATTCATTTGAGGCAGTATTTTTTCCTAAGTTATTTTTTCACCAAATATATGTTGTGTTAAAAAAATATAACAGATTTCAATTTGACTTTACATTTCTCATTTTTGAAGCTCCTCGAGAGCCAAATTTGAAACACACTAAAAATACGAGTTATGTGTAAAAATAAACATGCAATATGTAGCATTTGTTTGAGTGATACGAATAATACAGTATTCACTCTAATATAACATTAGTATAGTTTAAAACAATTAATTTTAAATAGATACTCAATAAAGTACATACTTCAAAATAAATTAATTTTCTTGATGCAAAATTTTTATGAAAGTTTTTTTAGTATGAATTTTAGTACAATGCTCCCCAGTTATAAGACAGGTTTTTAGGGTATCGATTCGACCTGTGTTATAAGACAAACACACCATGATTGACAGTTACAATTTTTCTCCCATTCAGTAATACTTTAATTAATTCTCTGGGAATGGAATAAATCTTCAGTATATTAGAATTTGGTGCTTTCAAACTTGTTTTGGTGCTTTCAGAATTGCTTTCAAACTTGTTTTGATAAAATTGTAATAATTTACCTGTCAACTGGTGAAACTGAACGCGTGGAAGTGCCTGAGCTGATTTCATTATTGTTATAGCATATTGTGGATCCAGATCCCGATGTGGTGGCTGGTATGAGACCCAGAAGGTCACTGCCGTTCTTTTCTGCTAGCATCTGCCTCAATACAGATTGCTGGTGACCACTTTCTGACTGTATCTATAAAATTAATAACAAATGAAAAATCTAAATTATTTGGACATTCATTAAGTAGAAATGATTTTCTTGAGGTATGTACTCGTATATGACGAAAGATTCTTTGTATATATATTAATTTTCATACTTCAGTGTTCACTAATGATGTTTTTTAATAAATTTTTCTTGGATTGAGGTAATCAAAAAATATGTATGTAAATTTAATGAATGACCTTTTTAACATACAAAATTTTAAGATCTTTAAAAAAATATATTTATAGTAGGGGTGAAATTTTAAAACCAGTTTTGGATATTTTGTCTATGTCAAAGAAGATATCTTTTCACATTTTATAGGTATTTTTTTTAATTGTCTTTTATTCATGACATGGTCATAACAATTATCTTAATCTACAAAATATGTCATTAGTTAGATAAAAAAACTATGGGTTTTGTCTTACATTTTTCATATAAAAATGAAAATAAAATACAATACATAACAGACAAAACATAAAAATGAGTATTATTAACATTAACCAATTACTTTGAAAATTCTTTCTTAGTCCTAAAAATCCAACAATATGAAAAAACAGCAATATTTTGAAGTTTTAAAACTATAAAAGTAGTCGAGAATTATTAAAATTTATAGTTAGGTTTTAATTTAAAATATTTGTTAGGTAATCAATAAAACACGAAAAAAAAAACAAAAAAAAACAGAAAACAGATTACAATAATAAAAATATATACATTTGATTACAAAATTACACACTTAGCGTTAATGGTTTTATAATATCAATAAAAGCTTTGACTTACATCAATGCTTTAAAAAATTAATGAATCGAAATAAAATAAAAAGTAAATAAAAATTTGTTTATTGATAAGTTTTTTTAAAATACTATACATCTAAGGAACTATCTACTGTAAAAAATTATGAAAATAGTCAATGGAAAAAATTTCTAACGAAAGAGTTGTGATGTTAACGAAAATATCTGCAAAAAAAGAAGAAAACAAAATGTAACAGAAATAAATATATATCAACTAGGGTGATTTTAAAATTTTGATCTTTTAACATAAACAATGAGTTTGTTCTGCTAATTAAATAAATATGGTATATCATGTCATATATAAACATAAATACAATGTATTTCAAGTAAATTGAAACAAACGTATAACTTGTTTGTCACTTATTTGGTAATAAAACAGTAAATTGAAACAAATGTATAACTTGTTTGTCACTTATTTGGTAATAAAACAGTAAATTGAAACAAATGTATAACTTGTTTGTCACTTATTTGGTAATATAACAGGGAAGAATAAATAAAAGAAAAATATATTAAGTAACACTAACAAACACCTGCAAGCATATTTTTGCATCAGGAAGAAAAAAATATGACTAGGATTTATGTAAAAATAACAAACCTCATGTAATTTGGCCTGTGTATCCTTGAGTTGCATTTCCTTTTGTGAGGAATCAAACATCTGATGGACTGTTAAATTATAGAGTTTTTCTAAAATGTATCGTGCTTCTCCCAAGTCTTGTATTTGGTTGATTATAGCTTGAATGTCTCCTTGGTCAGGTGAATCCTGAACAAAAAAGTATTTTTTTATTTATTAAATGAAGTAAAATGTAAGTTTTTTGACAAAAACCTCTTTACAGCTGAAATCATAAATTTTATACATTAAAATCTATTTTAAAACTTATAAATCAATTTTGCTTAAAATATTAGATACTTTTGATAAATGAGTCTCTTCCAAGTAATGGTTCATGACTTGATATGGGCACATGTACTGCATCTCGTTCTACTAATGAGGCCATGTGTTTTCTATATCTCAATATCTATCCATAAAATTCCCACAAAATTCTTAAAAAATCCAATATTTGTTCTATGTATGCGTTATTCCACTAAAAACAAATCTGAGTTCTTTACCTCTATAAAATAAGCCTTCGACAATTACGTAAGTCTGCTTGGTGAAGTTTGGTAATATTTTGTGGTATACATACATAACATATATTGAACTTAAATATACATATAATTATAAATTATTTTAAAACAATGACTGTAATTTATTATTACTACTGATTTTTGTATCTTCATGTTAGTTTAAGATAAAGTTGTATTATTTGTCAATAACTTTATGTACTTTATAACCTGTCACATGTTCATTTGTATATAAAGACACTGTTGTGTCGTTAATTAAATAAATAAATAAATGTAAGAAAATGTTAATCAACCATACTACATGTATGATAGGCAATATCTGCCATCAATGATGATCGTCTTGTGTTTGTATTTGTTTATTGTGTGCTGCCGAACTAAAGTCAGTACACAGTCTTTAATCAATCAGGATCTGATGACGTTCCAGAAGATTAGCGTGTTCAATCTGCTGCTGTCTTTCGTGAGGTAGATAACATAAAACACAAGGTAGATAACAAAAAAAAGTTTGAAACGCAAAACCAAACGGAAATGAAATTCAGCGTAAAATAAACAATAGACCCAGGCTTGTTTATCAAGTATACTAACCATTAGACTAATTGTGAGATTGGAGAAAAATTAAAGAAGAAAATACCTTAGTTTCTTCTATTTGCATAATATGGTGTTGAGTCTCAGATATACTCTCTTGTAGATAGTCAATATTAGATTTGACTGTGTCTATTTCACTATCAATGTCCATAGTGTCTAACCGATTCGTGGCAGCCTGATTCCGTCTTTGTTTTAACCTTTCCATTTCTTTCCCGAGGTTTTCTCTTTCGTTTAGCAGCCTTTCCATATCCCTTTCCATTTCACCCATAGCTTGTTTGTTGAGAGCAACTTTGCTGATGTTCTTTTCCAAAGAATGCCATTTGTTTTTGGCAGATTTGGGTGAAAATGCTTTACCTGTCAGGAAGGGGAAAGAAAAACAGTACTTTAAGGCATATAATTAAAAAAAACGTAAATTTTGTACATATAGGTGATTTTTTTGTGAAACGTAAAGTAAAAACCTGAGAATGAATGTTGTAAAATCCAAAGTCATGGTAATTGAAAAGGGTGAAAGGAAAAGTAAATGCTATATTTAAGTCAGGCTGGGCCAACCCTAATTGCCCCACGGGTTGCATTGACGACCTAAAATTTTCCAAGGGCCGCACATAAATAAAAATAATTGCAAATTTTGTTCAAATATTTTTTTCAATATCTGACTTTACAACGAAATTCGTACTTATAATTTTTTTTTTGTAAGTAATTGATTTGGATGCAGAGGTACACAGAAAGTGTTCAATCAGAATAAATCTGAATAAAAACGATACTATAACTAGATATGAAGAGAAAACATGCATTGAACCAACAACAAAAAGTATTTGTATGGCAACATAATGACTTAGAATTCTAAGTTATTAATTCGTAAATATATTTGTATGATAATAGTTTAAAAAAAAACTAATTTGTCATATATGACCGCGGGCCAGACATAAGGGCGCTGCGGGTTGGCCAGTCTGATTTAAGTGAACAATGAAAAATTAGAATGAGTTGAATTCTGTTATTTGGAAAGTATGTTCTCAGATGATGGAAAAGTGGAAGGAGATATTGAACGGTGAGTTGCAATAGGAAACAAAGTCAATGTGACACTTACAGACATATATTCAAACAAAGGAATATCAAGATCTGCTAAAATGAATTATCACAACAGTGTATAAGTAATAACATTGATGTAGGGGAGTGAGACATCGATGTGGAAAATGAATGAAAAATGTAGAGTTATAGGGTGGAAATGCGTCCACTGAGAAGAATATGGTGTGTTGACATGACAGAAAAAAAATATTATTGTGAAGGATGAATGTCAGCTAAAAACGGACATATTAAGTAGGGTAAAAAAAGCATATTGAGCTGGTTTGGACATGCTGGAATGGATGGGTGTCGAAAAAAGGACTCAATAAATTTATAATGCGAGCATAAGTGGAAGTTATGGTAGAGGATTGCCGTAAAAAGTATGGCTGGACCAAATTAATGAAATTTTGAAAGAAAGAAATGTAAGAAGTCAGAGGAATCGTAAGAGTTGTATGAGGTGTATGGAAGAGATGAAATATGTATGTTGAGATAGGAAAATCTGGCACTATGTCCTCTATGCCTACCCCAGTAGGGAGATGGCGTGATCGTATTTATTAATAAAAATTTTAGAAAGACTCCCAAATGGATTCTGAAGGTACAAATGTTTGAAAATTAGTCAAAGTCAAAGGGATACAAATAAAAAGCTAAGGTATTTATTACCTGGCCTCCTGCCTGCAACTTTATTGCTCATTGTCTGCCTGTTGCCTTTCCTCAGCGCTGTTACTTCTTCCTGCTTCCTCTTGAGCACTTGTTCCTTGAGTCTCTTCTCAGCCTCAAGGGATTTGATTGTGTTTGCATTCTTTCTGGACTCTTTCCTTAACTGAGCAATCTCCCTATTTCTAATGCTTTCAGTTTGCTTATGTCTGGCTGATTCTTCTTTCATCTTATTGAGCAATTTAACCTTAAAATTTGAAAGAAGATTAAATTTCACATTTAAGCATCAATTTATATTCCACAAGAACATTTATAAAAAGAGCTATTTGATAAAAGGTATAAATTTATTAAAATGAAGGAACTATAAATTAAAATTGATAAGGATGCAGCATTTGGTTACAAAATTTACAAGAAAAGTTTTATGGCATTTAATGATTATAAAATAACTTTTGAATGTTTTTTGAATAAATATATTTTACTAAAATGCGAAAAAAAATTACAAAATAAATTTGATCTCAAGAAATTTAACATTTTCTTCAAGTGAAACAGGCCTGTAACTTTCTGTAAGTTTATCATGTGGATTATTTTTTCACATTTTGGTGAATATCATTCGGCCAAAAAAAAATCAACAATATTTATAGAAAAAACAATAAATAGATGTTTAATAGTGTTGATAAAATAATTATTGCAACTTAATTAAAGTTTTTTTTTTCAATCAAATAATGTACCCAGATAATTTTTGAGTTATTGGAATCTCAATTCCTTTAATTTATTTCTGATTTATACCACTTCTTGCCTTGTACGAACAATTAAAAACATTTTATACAAACTTTGTTTCTCTTCATATCTGCCAGTTCATTTTTCATTGATCGTATTTGATTATCATAGATAGCCTGGGCCCTGAGCACCTTGGAGTGCTCCTTCTGAGCTGCCTGCAGCCTCTTCATCTCCCTTTGCATGTCAGTCAGCTTCCTCTCATACTCTTCTTTTACTCGCTTTACTTTTTCTGTTGGCTGAGACATTTGTGGACCTAACATATAGTAAAAGAAAAAGAAAGATTATTTGGTCATGTGTGAACATTTTGTGACTCAAATGAAATACTACTTTAAACTCTTCTGTGACTCAAATGAAATATTTACTTAAAATTATGCTATATTCCAGATGTGGTCAAATGCGGCTCCAAAAGCCGCATGCGGCTCTTCGTTGGGTTAAGTGCAGCTCCCAATGTCTCTTATAAAAATATAGACACTTTCTTTCCCCATTATACTTGTATTTTCGTGATTTTCCTTTCTAAATGTTGTAAGTGACAAAATGCGCATGTATGAATGGAACTGTTAAAGACGCACGTATCGGTGTATACGTGTGTGCTGTGATTTCAATGTGTAGGGAGCGCGCGCATCTCCTGCCTCTTTATGTGCGCAAACCGTATTGTGCGCTATTTTATATTTTCTTATATGTGTATTTTTGATACTTTATATAGCAATTAAGATGTGTGTAGAATATGTAATAAATTTGAATTTGTGTATTTAATACTACGTGAGAACGTGACTATGGTGTGGCTCTTTATATATATGAAAATCCAGAATGTGGCTCTCCTTGACCTCTCGTTGACCATCTGTAGTAATTTTCAATGAGAATCTTAAATTTTACTATTTGAAAAAATTCAAGGTAAGAAATTGACTTGCAATCTGATGAAGTTCATAACAAAGTATTGTGATACTTTTCAAAAACCACCTTTACTTATTAAAATGTAATATTTCAAGAAAACATACCATATGAAGCTAGAACTTTATCCCTTTCTTCTTGTGTGAGCTTGATCTGTGTGTGTAGAGCCATCAGCTTGTCTTCGTAATGCCTTCTCATTGAGTGAAGCCTCCTCTGAGAGAGCTCCAACTCTTCTATCAGCCTTTGCTTGGTGTCTATGTCACTGCTGAGGGTTGCTAGCTCAGCACCAAGCTGGGCACAAACTAAAAATATAATTGCTTAAATTAATTAATATTACAACTTATTTGTTATGAGGTATATAATGTAAGCAATTTTTATTTAGAAAAAAATACTGGGGATTCAAGAAGTCAACACCTCTTACTAAAATGGAGGTAAGAAGATAATGAAATAAAGTTGATACAAAAAAATAGCAACTACGTGGTATTAAACAATGTAATGAATATTATAACAAATTTTACTGTTTAGGTGAATTAATTCACAAAGTCTGTTTATAAATCTTCATTTATCAATATTAAAAATAACGAACAACTAACTATACCTTTGTTTTCTGAATCTGTGTCATCCTCTGAATCAGACTCGTCAGATTCTCCACTGTCTCCGCCACTTTCTCCTTCAGCCCCTTCTCGCTCTCCTATTTCTCCTATTCCACTTATCAGAGTGCTTTGACTCATTTTCCGGCTAAATTCCATTTCTCCCATTGACCTCGCTAACAGTTCTTTTTCTTTGTATAGTTCTCTCTTAGCATTATTTAGCACAGTCGAAGATGTCTCTAATAAAGACACATCAGGACTGAGGATAAGGCTTTTGCTCATATTGCTTTGTCGATTAGATGCAATATTGTTTTTCCTTATCATTTCGTACATCGTATTGGCTTCTAATAGCTGCGCCCGTAAGTCTTCTATCTCTCGTAGATACTTCTGTATCATTTCTGTAACTCCCGTTTCCATTCCATTTTCACCTTCTGCCTTTATCCATGAAGACATGGCTCTTTCAGCCAAAAGTTCGCTGTTCTTTTGAGAAAGCTGGTCAATTGTTCCTTGCATGGCTTTAACTCTTGTTCGTAGATTGTTGAGTTCACTCTGAAGAACAGTATTTTCATGGACCAAATCATTGATTCCTTCCTCACCATTTTCAGATATAATTCTTTTACCCTAAAACAATAATTAATAATACTTCATGAAAAAACTTAAAGGCACACAATTAAAAAAAAACACAAATTATTATCTACGGACATTAACATACAGGCGGTTCTCGACTTTCGTACCTAATTGGTTCCTGAAATGTGTACGAAAGTTGAAATGTACGAAAGTAGAGCAATGTAAAGAAACATCAAAAAGTGTTATTAAATATTTTTAATGAGGTGTATTATATAAAAATAAATAATACTTTATTGATTAGTGTCTGGTGTTTTCTTTATACATTTATCAAGAGATAGTTGAATTGTACTCTCCTTTTTTTCTTGATAAAGAGTTCTGTAACACGCTGTGTCTTTTTCTATTGCCCTTCGTACATGAGATATACATTCTCCATTGGAATCACATTCTTTCATGATGGTCAAAAATTTGTCAAGATGCATGAATGCTTCGTTTATATTCTTGATTGTCAAAGTCCAAGAAAGTACGCGCGTTTTTACGATACATATCGATAAAATTCTAACTTTTGAATACAGTACGAAATAACGAATTGTACGAAAGTAGAATGTACGAAAGTCGAGGACTGCCTATACTTATATAGAAGTAAATTTTTCTTTTGATTTTTTATTTGTTCATTATGTTCAAATTTTCATTCTTCACAGATATTCCAAAGCAGATATGAATACTTAGGCTAAATAATCACTTAACCATAGTCATACTCCAAACTGCTTTTAAGTCGACCGTGCCAGTAGTATGACAGGGCTTGCATACAAATTTTTTGAGTGTGTCGAGTCAGATTGTTCGGGGTGCATAGAGCTTCATGAACATTGATTGTTTATCATGAAGTTTGCGCAAGCAAGCTTGCAGTATGACTCCAGTTTAATGAGAATCTGGTTTTAAAACTAACAATTATAGATATCACATCAAATCATAACTATAGATATCACATCAAATTACCATCATAGACGTCACATTAAATCACAATCATAGACATCACGTTAAATCACAATCATAGACATCACATTAAATCACAATCATAGACGTCACATCAAATCACAATCATAGATATCACATCAAATTACAATCATAGACATCACATCAAATCACAATAATAGACGTCACATTAAATCACAATCATTTTCAATTATTGTGTTAAAATCGTACCTGTTTGAATTCCAAGAGTTCAAGCTGTAACTGCGCAATCTCTTGTCGAAGAAGAGATATAGTTCTCGAGCTCTTGTCCTGGTTGACAACAATCCTATTCTTGATATTCCTCGCTCTGTTTGCATATTTTAAAGTGTTCAACGTTTCCATAAAGTCTCGGTCACTGGGTGAAATACATGCGATCATTACTGTCTGGCTGTTACCTGAAAATTTGAAAAAAAATCTATTAAATATGTTCTTCATTTCAAAATCACAAATTCAGAAATAAGAAGTTCTATTTATTTTCTAGATTACTTTAATTGATATTGTCTACTCCATACATTAAACATGATATAGTTAAATGATAAATTTTTTGTAAAGCTTATAAAACATTATTTAATATGTTGAGCATAAATTTTATACTTTTCAGCATAATCTGTTATCCATGTGTCTATATTTACCTTGTTTCGAAATTAACTCTAAAGGATACAGTAATATATACAAACTTATGTTTTTGAATCTATATTTAATTTTTGAGAGAAAGAAAAAACATAATGAGAAATAAACCAAGATTCTTCTATTAGGCTGCTTAGATGAAAAAAAAAAATATATATATATAATACTTCCAACCAATCAAAGAAAATTGTAATTTATTTTTATCAAACACTGTTTATTCCACTTTTTTGTGACGGTATAACCCTACCGGTTTCAAGGTTTTCACCTCATCTTCAGGGGAGCGCACACAAGACTAAATGCTGTTCGAACTGGTACCGATATACACGCTTCAACGGTTGGGGGCTGAGGGATGAGGGAGGCATGGGACAATTTCGGCCAAGAGCGGAGAGATTTTTGGGAAATAACTGTTCAACAGATGTTCGGATCGATGTACTGGCTTAGAAATTTCTAGGGCCTCTAATCTGTCCAATTTATTTCCGTTACTACTGATATGTAAGAATTTGGCATCATCGATAGAAAAAGTATGGTTTTCATGGTGATAATGATTAGCCATTTCAGAATAAATTAGAGGATTTGTTAAGGCGGATGTGTGTTCACGAAATCTCTTTTCAAAAGATCTTCCTGTCTTTCCTATATAGAAATTATCACAGTCAGAACATAAAAGTTTATACACACCACTGTTGCTAAGTATTCCATTTTTGCCTTTCCCATTAAATAAGAGTTTCCAGAGATTAAAATTAGTGTCAAAAGCCGGCTTTATGTGACTTGGAATATTTTTGGTTATTTCATATTATATGTTTTTTATAAATAGGACTTTGCTCCATTTATAGGTATGCTTATTATAGGTGTCCTTAAATATATAATCTTTTATAAGTTTCTTTTTTGTTTTGTTTTTTTAAAATAAAATTGCTACAAATAATGGCTATCCTGGAAGCCTCATTGATTCACTTTTATGATGATTCCCCTCAATCTTTACATTCTGCTGATTTTGAGTATTTTTTTCGTTTAATCAGTCCAGCATAGTGAAAATCTTCCTCTTGAACATCTTTTCTATGTGGTTCTAGTTCCAAATACCCTATTAAGCTGTCTTCACCACAAGAAATGTGTAAAGAATCGAAAGACCCATTGTGAGTCTGTTTGTGATAGACTACTTTTCAAATCTTAATCAGATAAGAAATTGTTATTGAAAATTTTATTTCACAAATTAATTTTAAAAGTCTTCATACAAACATTAACATTTATAATGCAAATAAGAATACGTGCGAATATCTAATTATTTTCACCGAGTTGCAAAAAAGTGCAACCACATCCTTCCTGTACTTATTGTCAATGAAATTGAATAAACAATTGTCTCACCTCCTAATGAGTCCTGCAGAAGTCTGGTAAGTTTTGAGTCTCGATAAGGCACATGGGAAACTTTTTTGGATTTGTCTCCGAGAGCCGATATGACGTTACCTAAAGCAAGGAGGCCGCAGTTGATGGATATACCTTCTTTAGCACGGTCACCGGTAGCACCTGAAAAAAAAAAAAAATTATGTGATCAAAGTGATGAACTAATTTGGTTATTGATAAAACATAGCTATAGATAAAGTTTTGTTTTGTTTAAATCTTCTAAATGACACAAAAATATTTTTTTGTTTTTGCATTTTGTTTTTCATTACTTTTATATATTTTTTAACATTTAATAATGTCTTAAGGCTTCATCTTCTCTACCCTTTATCTATCAGGGTCGCGGCAACAACCCTGCCACAGTGAGCCCTCTATAGTTTCCCAGTCCAACTGAAGTTAGTCCTTGCATAGTGCCTTCAACTGCTAATTCCACATCATTCTTGGCCTTCCCACTTTGGCTTTCACTCTGAAACTTTGTGGCCTGCATTAACATGGTCTTTTTTAGACAAAGAGAGGCCAATGAAATGAACAAATAGTGAATTTATTTTTCACTCAAGTGACCAAAATAAAGTTGTTTTTACCTGTCCTCTTGAGCCTTTCAGATCCAGCTAAGTCCACAAAGTGGAATTTGGCCGTAAGAGTTTCAAATTCAGTTGTTGGATCCACTGCTGTATCTGGGTCTGCTTCAAGATCCTGCAATACATACTTTTTTCAATAAATTGGTGTGGTGATGTTTTAATGTGATAAATTTTTTGTTTACTTAATTGATATAGGCAAAACCCAATAACATAATTGTTATCATTATCACTCCATACATTTCATCAAGAATACATTGATGCCATAAAAGGTCCTCATCAACAATAGCCCACAAACAGGAACTCCAAGTTCACCCATATTTCTCGAAACTCGTACTCCGGAAACTTATCCATTCTCAAAACTGAGAGGCTTACTTTTATGTACTTCTTTACTTTTAATATAACATTTTAAATACATGCAAAATTAAAGAAGTACACAAGAATAACCATTTCATTGAAGTAACTAACCCCCATTCCTAAAAAAAGTTTAATATGCTTTCTTTAAGAATATTTATTTCCCCATAAGTGTTGAAGATATCAATATCCGAGGTTCAATCCAAAAGGAATAGCCTGTGAACATTTTATTCCCGAACATCAAAAATAAATTGTGAGGTCAACGTTTTTCGACGCCTGAAGAAGCAGTTGATACGTTGAAAATGTATGTTTTGAAGTTACCTCATTCGGAGTGGAAAAAGTGCTTCGAAAATTGGTACAAATGCATGCAAAAGTGTATTGATCTTCATGGAGAGTATTTTGAAAAACAATAAAGCCATTTTCGATGATAAATATTTGTTTTTACTTGTCTGTCTCAAAACTTAAGTAGCAACCCTCGTATAAATAAGACTTTGCTCCATTTATAGGTATGCTTATAGGTGTCGTTAAATATATGATCTTTTATAAGTTTCTTTTTTGTTTTGTTTTTAAAAGTTAATCAATGAGGCTTCTAGGATAGCCATTATTTGTAGCAATTTTATTTATGGTTATTTATTCCTTTTTAAAATTGTCGTCGGTTAATGGGACACTGAGCAATCTATGAAGCATACAGTTAAAGGGGGCGAATTTATGGTTATTAGGATGGTTGGAAGTTGGAATATAAGTCAAAATTTCTGTTCTTAAATATCAAAATTTAATGGGTGTAGACTTTGAAAAGAAGCAAGATTAAAAAGAAATATATGAGTATTTCATTCATTATTTAGGAATCGTTCAGTACTTTTGAGTTATTTAACTAAAACAGAAGAAAAATATTTTTCAGGTGATTATAGATAAAATCAATATTGCTCTTCGTGGTTCTGTAATTTTTTTACGCCTGTGGGTATAAAAATAATATGAATATATTATTTCTGTAGCGCTATTTGGTGAGCCAACTCACTTGCAAGGAGCTTTAACTAAATTTAACTTCTGGTCAGTTGGGAATCTAGCCTAAGATTGAAATAATGATAAATCTCATAATATGGGAATAAAATATGTTGAAAAAAATTAAATTTGAGTGTGAGGACAGGAAGTTTTGAGTTGACCCCTTTGTAAAGGAAATTCTCTGCATTTACGTATATTTGGTAAGAAAACTTACCAGGAGAGTACAATTTAAAAAGAAAGTCTATGCAGACCTGATATGACAACACATTCAACATTGTAGAATATATACAATTGTGTGTGTGGCGTCCATAAATTTGGAAAATAGTGGATCATATTTTTGATGCACAGTTAAAGTTGCAATTCTTTACAACTTTAACTGTGTATCAAAATGTGCACAATTTGTTCAATGTGCACAATTTTAAATGTGAACAATTTGTTCAATGTGATTTCTTGAATATTTCCAAAGGTAATCAACATTTTAAATATATGTCCTTACCTCTATCCTGACAAGCCTTTGCTGCTTGATATGTAGGGTGAAGACAGCGTGGCTTCTGCTTGAGTGGGTGTTCATGCCGGTGGCAGCCGTAGTACGAGAGAGCGCTCCTAGTCGCAAGCATTGCATGGCCTCAGTGGCACTACTCACTGGCTTCAGAGTCACTCCCGATACACGGATGCTTCCATTGGCATCTTCATGGATCTTCACTCTACCATTTAACTGAAAATCATGTAACGTATCAATCAATAATTCCCGGGACTAACCAACAGATGGCACCTCTAATAACAAATCCATACCATTCCCAGTTAGTACCAACATTTAGAAGTTACGTGTCAAACTTTCATGACATTCCGACATTGTGTCATTGATTTACAGTGGTTTTAGTGACGCTACTTTTGCTATTTTCAAAACAATGGAAAAAACCGAATTTCGTGTGTTGATAAAACATTGCTTTTTAATGGTAAAAATTCCGTTCAAACTCGGCGATGGCTTGAAAAGTGTTATTCGGGCTCTGCTCCGTCGAAAACAACCATTTGTTGGTGGTATGCTGATTTCAAACGCGGTCGTACAGACACAAATGATACTGAACGCTCTGGTCGTCCAAATGAGGCTGTTACACCAGAAAACATAAACAACCCTCAAAATCGTGATGGAAAATCACAAAGTAAATTCTGAAGATATCATTTGGTAGTGTTTACACTATTTTGCATGAACATTTCATCATGAAAAAGCTTTTTTCGAAATGGGTGCGGCGTTTGCTCACAATGGAACAGAAACAACAACGCATCGATGATTCAGAGCGCTGTTTGGCACTGTTTACGCGAAATAGGAGTTTTTGCGTCGGTATGTGACAATGGATGAAGCTTGGATCCACCACTATACTCTGGAATTAAATCGGCAGTCAGCTGAGTGGAAAGCAGCTGGTGAAAGTCGTCCGAATCGACCAAAAACTCAACAGTCGGCCGGGAAGGTTATGGCCTCCGTATTTTGGGATGCGCATGGTATAATATTCATCGGTCACCTTGAAAAAGGAAAAACCATCAATAGCAAATATTACATAGCGTTATTGGAGCGTTTGAAGGCAGAAATTGCAAAAAAAAACGGCCCCATATGAAGAATAAAAAAGTTCTCTTTCATCAGGACAATGCACCGTGTCACAAGTCGATGGTAATGATGGCCAAATTGCATGACTTGAACCTCGAATTGCTTCCGCACCCACCGTATTCTCCAGATTTGCCCCCCAGCGACTATTGGCTGTTCGCTGATCTCAAAAAGATGCTCCAGGGAAAGAAAAGAGATTTGGCTCCAATGAAGAAGTAATTGCCGATTTTGACGCCTATTTTGAAACCAAAGATAAATCGTTCTACACGGCTGGCATAGAAAAGTTAAGAAAGCATTGGAATGGATGTATGGCTCTTGAAGGAGACTATGTTGATGAATAAATAAGAATTTTGATAAACAAATGTTGTTTTAGTAGTTAGTCCTGGGACTTATTGATCGATGTGTTAAGGTATATACTCATTATGTAAAATAATTAACTTGGAACTTGAATGCACGATAATTACATGAACCTATTTGAATTAGCACTAAGCATAGTGACCTCTAAAAATATATTAGTATAGCTGGGAGTCGACATTCCTGATGAAAACATACCACAGCTCTGATCCAAAAAAATCACAAATTAATTTCTTAATTGATTGCTCGGTGTTGATTTGAGACATTAAACTAAATTGATTTTGCGATCTGTTACAAAAAGTCTCACAACTCTTATACTACCAAATTTTTACTCACTAACGGCAAGGATGTTTGAAGAAAAATATTTGTAGAGTGTAAAGATAGCACTATAGTGACTACAACCATTATGTTAGGTACTTCTCAGCATCTGCATGTGTATAAAAATATATAAGGTAAGACAACTGTAGAAAACTTACTGACGGAAGATAAACTACAAAGAAAGTCTCTGAAAGATCTGACAATTTGTGATAATATAACATTTAGCTTTAGGTAGAAGGTGATTTGAAGTAGGCATAATGTGTATTTTGCTTTTGATAGGGTATTCTCTGGTCAACAGTGAAACTCATGAAAGCAAGGTAGATATTTGGTGTTCATATTTGTTTCATAAATTTCAAAAAGAGTGATCTTCAAATGTTTCCTATAACTGTGCATACATCCAATTTCTCTCAAAGAAAGGTTATTTCCTAGCTATAACAACCTGCCACAGCAAATTTCCTATCTTAATATCCAGTCATATTGGACTTATCTATCCTCATAATGAAATTTATAACATAAAGGTAAATAATAACCTTAGACCCATATCCATCTCGTGCTGGATCAAATAGGTCAATGATTTCTTCATTATATAGCTCCATGAACTGAGCCACGACCTTGAACTCGGGAGGGATGAGCCCCTTGGCGCGGGCCTCCTGCCCCCTCTGCTCGATGCCACTGAAGAGGTCCTGGATGGCCCGCGGGATGATGCCCATATTTTCCTTGATAAGTTCCACATCAAATGCTGTGCCCATTGTGTAAGTCTTTCCAGAACCAGTCTGAAAAAAATAAATAAAAACCATTGAGTATTTTAAACAAATATTGTTATCAAAATATTACATGATAATGTACAGAGTGACTGTTACTTGATTTAACTTTTTGAAGGAGGTGATAGAGGGGATCAATACAAGCAAAAAAAAAATTGTGAATATTCAATCAATTCTCAACTGTTACAGAGTTGGAAAATATTGAAAAAATGTAAACTAAGCTTAATAACGAAATCATCACTCTTTTAAGAACACAGGAGCAATAACGACCTCCGTGGCCTAGTTGGTTAGAAATCTGTCTTCCAGCCTGGGTGTTGCTGGTTCGATTGCCATTGGTATTCAATTTTATAAAGAAGGGTTCCAGTCTTGTTTACACTCAAGGCCTCTCTAACATCTTTCTGGTAGGTTGGAAAAAAAACCTGACAATAAACCGCCAGGTTGTAACTATTAAATTAACAATATATACAACAAAATATTATATTATTTTAAAAATATATACAACAAAAGTGTAAGAAGTGCCAAAAAATTTATTCACTAAGGTCAGTCCTCAACCTGGCATTCCACGTCCTCCCATATTAGGGACAGATTACGAATCGTCCTATCGTTAAACCTGTTTGTGTTGTAGGAGTTCAAAAAAACACTTCCACATTTTTTCCTTTGCGGTAGTAAAAAGACGTAAAGCACAAAAGAATGACTTATTTTGTTCCATATTCAAAATTATGCCAAAAACTGCTCAAGAAATTTGGGTAAATAATTACCGAAAAATGAGCTTAACTATTACCTTTCATAATAATATACATTCAGCTTTGAATGAAGTTAGAAACGAAAATGTTGTCCAAAAGACATCTATCCGGACAACATATTACAGTACCCAGCGGTAAGTATTACACATCGGGCTTAAGAAAGAGTCTGTTGACCATAATCGGCTAACTTCGACTTTGTAGAGCATCGTCTTTGTCGCACGATGCGCTAAGAGTCTCGCAACGGAACACGGTGTATGAATGACATAGACGACGCTCTACAAAGCCGAAGTTAGCCGATTATGGCCGACAGTCTCTTTCTTAAGCCCGATGTGTATTACTTACCGCGGGTACTGTACTTTTAGGTTTTGCATATCTAACAGTTTTTTTTCAATCGTAAAATAATGAAATGTCGAAAGATAATACAGTAGTATTCGAAAAACAAATCATTTTCATACGTTAACGCGGTTTAATAAGCTTCACTAAATAAATGTGTGTAAAGTAAGGTCCTAAATTGATATTTAAACTGAGATGTGAGAATGGAAATCAAGTCTACAATCCACCAAACCACTGTCACCAACAATGCAGCCAAAAGTGCTCAGGCAGATATCTTTAGAACTAGTTTTAGTTTTAATAAGTCCTAATGAAGGGGTCCTTGATAGCCTACATGACCTAGTTGTTAAAACGCCTGTCTTCTAATCAGGAGGTTGCGAATTCGATTCCTGTTGCAGTCTGGTTTTCAGTTAAGGCCACTTAACAGTTAATTGCAAGATATTGCAATAATCCCGTCAGGTTTTACTGTATACAACAAAGATGCCTCGTGTCGTTTCCCTGTCGGGATAGGAAGAAATAACAGAATGCCAGACTTTTCTATCGCGACAAAACAATTGCCTCTTCTACATTCATACACCGTCTCATACAACTCCTACGATTTATCTGACTTTTTACATTTCTTTCTTTAAAAATACCATTACTTAATCCAACCATTTTCTTGGTCTTATATAACATACATATAAATCCCTTCTCCCCTAATTCCTTCCCAAATAAGATTTATTTTCATTTGAATATGTACACACTGCAAGAATAAGAAAACTTCCCGAGGCTCGCTGGATAGAAGAGATTCAAAAAGCTTCTGAACTTTTTGTCAGTTTTGAGGCTTAAAATAATAAAATGACGAAAGATAATACATCTTTTTCCAGTAGTTCCCCTTTTCCAGTAGCTCCCTTTTCCAGTAATAATTTTTCCAGTAGATCATTTTTCCAGTAACTCCCTTTTCCGGTAGCTCCTTTTTCTCAGTAGCTCCCTTTTACCAGTAGCTCCCTTTTCAAGTAGCTCCCTTTTCCAGTAGCTCCCTTTTTCTAGTAGCTCCCTTTTTTCTTGTGTGAAAGCGATTTGATAAGCGTCACTTAATAAATTAGTTTAGAGAGAGGTCTGAAAGTGATACTTAAACTGATACGTCGATAATGCACAATCCTTATTTACGTTTTAGAGAGAATTGAAAAAAATATTACATAACTCAGTATATTCTTTCATCATAATTTTCCTTTCATTCCTTTTCTTATTGTTGAAAGACATTCTTTCTTCTAGTTTTACCATTATTTATAGACATTAGTCGTTTCTTTGTTTTTCACTTAATTTTTTTTGTAGTTATCTATCATGGATTAAAACAGTTTAATCCATCCAAGATGAGCTGAAAATTAAAAAAAATAATAATAGATTTCAAGTCCACCAAATAGTAGACTATTTGTAAGTTTAGAAACTTTTGAACTCATGCCGTCATCCAGGTTGTGCAGTATACAACGGAAGTGTAATACAATACGATAATGTACTCGTATAACAAACATGCATCAATTTTCTATACCAAACCCTATTATGGTTTGGTACAGAAAATATACAACCCAAAGGACATTTTACCAGCCACTGATTCAAGTTGGCGGTATTTCCTTGCAATTATAACATATTGTAATTTATATTTCGAGGATTGGACCAAGCGCTGGCGTAACTGCGTTGCAGTCGATGGGGAGTACTTTGAAGGAGGACCATATCGATTTTGATGAATAAACTTGTATTTTCGATTTTATGAATAAAGTCCTAAAACTTTTTTATCAAGGTAGTATATCTCTCAACGCCTAAATTTTCCTTATCGAATCATAAAATAAATTTGAAATAACATTATTTTTCGTTACAAAATCGGTGAGGACACCTGGGCACGATGATTTATTCAATACGAAATATTAATCGACCCTGCAAACGAGTCTGTTTTGAAATATTAATGCGACAGACATATCGATTGTATTTCTGTAACTGTAATATATATTTGAAAATAATTACTGAATACAAAAACGATATAATCGTAAGCACTTAGAAAATAAATTCTAAGAAATTAACGGTCGATAAAACATTACACATAACAACTAAAAAAATTCATATTCCTCGATTTTTTGTTTCGATATACTCGTATTATCATTAAAATAAATAAAACCGTTACTGCAAGTAAACCACGTCATGTACTAAATATGTCTGGAAATCACGAAAAAAAAAACATTATATAAAATATACTTCAAGATATTTGTTACATACATACCGTCACGCCATCCCCCTGCTGGGGTAGGCAGAGAAGACAGAATCTGACTTTTCTAACTGGACACAAATATTTCGTATCTTCCACATCTAAACATCTTTTTGTATAGCTCCTAAAATTTCCATTACTTCTTATATTTCAATTTTTTTAAATATTCACTTGACCCAGCCATATTTTCCTTGATCCTCCTCTACTTTTTTTCCACTCACTTCCACTCATATTTGCTCTATATATTTGTTTTCTTAGTGTTTCTTCATTCAATCGGTTCAAGTGTCCAAACAATCTGAGTGCTTTTCTTCATGTTAATCAACACATCAGCCTTAAGTTCACATTCATCCCTATGTTGATTTAGAATATTTTTATATTTGGTAATGTTTCCTAAACATCACCTTGAAAATGAAGACTGAAATGTCTTCGAAACGTCGGCCATCTTCCGTGTTGACCAAATACTGTAATAAATTTGAAAATACTTATGAACCATATCATTTATACTTATTAAAGAAGGGACGGAGATGTATTTTTCTTTTACACCTAAAAATATGTCGTGTATTTTTCTAAATGTGCCTGCTTTAAAATCTTCATCCAAACAATTGATTTGTAATAACTTGTATGGAATAAAACAAATGACAGAATTAAAGCAAACAGTACAAATTTGTTGAAATGAATGATTTATTCTTCAAAATTCCTTAAACGTTTAATACTGCAGTAGTTTAACATATGTAAAATAATATTTAGACGCCCTTCTATCCATTAAATTCCTTACACGTTTAATACTGCAGTAGTTTAACATATGTAAAATAATATTTAGACGCCCTTCTATTCATTAAATTTCTTAAACGTTTAATACTGAAGTAGTTTAACATATGTAAAATAATCTTTAGACGCCCTTCTATCCATTAAATTTTCATTAGTATACATAGTTATCTTTATATGAATGAATGCCTAATTGACTAATTATAATTATCGCGCATCAAGGATTGATGCCAATAAAATAATGAATACATTTTGTGGATAAGATCCTTTTTTAACATACTCGTATATGTCCGCGAGGCAAGAATATATTGCTTGGTGTGCCAAATTTCGAAAAGTTTTTCAAGTACTTTGTGTGTGCATTCATTTCTATAATATATTCAATTTCAAAAGTGGAAATATGTACTATGGAATATTGCGAAGTTGGAATTTAAAGTAACTCCTTCTGCGGCTTTGAAATTGGGAAGAAATTGACTAAGAGTCGAGTCCGACTGAAAATCTATTATTAAGAGTTGGCCTTGGCTACGATTACGAGGCAGTAATGAGAGGCTGTCAATTTTTTTCAGTACTAACTTTAACGATTATTACTATTTTGGTAAAATATCGTTTTATTGTCGTGACCTCAACACTGAGTAACATGACCCACAAATTGAGGAGTATATTCATGTGGTTTTCTTGGGAAAATAGTATGTATGTGTGTGTGTGCGTATGATGTGTGTGTGTGTATTGTAAGCCCTGATGCTAACACACAGCATTTTAGGGTATAATCGTAGTACTAGGTCCCAGATGAAATGTGCACTTGTGGATGTTAAGTGGGAGCAGGTCGTAGAAATATTTGGGGATATGCTAACGTGCACGGGAGTCGGGAGGATTAGGAGAGAGGATAGGGAAAAAACACAGAAGTAGAAGTTATCAGTCTCTGTGTCCTTCCACCAAGTTTATCCTGCGAGTTTACGTAGTTACAGGGGTGTGCCCGCTGGCCGTGCACTGACAATTACTTGGAGCCAAAAGTGAAGAGTTCGAAATCTCAGCAGACCAGGGGCTGAGTAGTTTATAAGCTACCCTAGACTTACCAGAAATGTCCACAAGGTACTACTACCATTTGACATTGTGTTGTTTACCCCTTGGTAAAATACGAGTATATAAGTATGTTATTATTGAAAATAACTCTGATAATTGAAAACCTCCCTGGCCTAGTTGATAAGACGCTTATATTTCACCGATCTGGAAGTTTCAGGTTCAATTCCAGATAGTACTAAAAAAGCCTCAGTCTGGTATAAGTGTTTGCCTGGAAATGCGGTTGTTCTCAAACACGTACATTGGCGAACTGTGAGTTAAGTGCCAGCTCTAGTGATTCTCAACACGAATGTTCGATTATTTGGACCGAAGACCATAGTGCTTCCAGACCACGCTCTTCGAAATGGCCGTATCACAAATTCGGACACGTTGAGGGGTACCATACGAATAAATAAATAAATTCTGATACATTCACAAAAATAAATAATCTGATAAAACAGTATGATTTTTTGGCATTATTGTTTTTTCGACAAATCTTGGCGATAGTCGATAAATATAATGTTATCATTGCAACAATACAATAAAAGAACAAGCAATAGTTTGCCGTGCGTGTCTATAAACATAAACTAAATTGCATAATAAAACAAAGATATCGAAACAGTCGTTTACGAAATATTTTACTGATGGTCAAAGCTAATGAAACGTATTCATGTATGCTCGGGGGCCTAAAGATTCCTTAGAACTTCGTAAATAATTAAAGGTATTGTAGGAATATTATTAAATGATCTTTTTTCGTGATTACGGATGAATGTGAACTTAAGGTTGATGTGTTGAGTAAGACGACGAAGAGGACTCTGAGATGGTTTGGGCACATAGAACGAATGAGTAAACAAATATAAAATTTGAGTGGAAGGCGTGGTAGAGGTAAACCATAGAAAGTATGGTTGGATCAAGTGAATAATATTTTCAAAGAAAGAAACGTAGAAAGTCCGAGAAGTTGTAGGAGTTGTATGATAAGTTGTGTGGACGTAGAAGAGGCGAAGTATGTATACATGTAGAGATATGAAAATCTAGAGCTCTATATTTCCTTCATACCCTGACAGCTAAGTGGCGGGATGACGTGTAATATTTTTCCTAATCTGTTGTTAAGTTGCAATTTTAATTTAAACCGTGTTGATTTATTTATATAGATATTATATAAAAATACGTAATAAATTATAGACTAAATTTCCTTTGATTCGCGCTAGAAGAGATTTAAGAGGATGCTGATTCATAAATCTGAATTAAAATACCATATTACACTGCCGTCTAGCCAAAACTCTTATACAATTTTGTATTGTATTGTACTATATGTTATATTCATTATTTACAGTACAACTGGCCGATTTATCGTTGAGTGACAATCTCTTCAAACCAACCAGAAAGTTAAAGCCTTATGTGAAAAACAGACTGAAATTATTTAAAAAAAAATCTGGGTATTAAGGGGGATCGAACCTACAACTTCCGTGTTGGAAGACAAGCGTTTTATCAACTAGGCCACAGAGGCTAAACGTTAATGTTAATTAACAAATCAATTACCTTCAACAGGGACGATGAATATATAAAAAATAATGATATATAAAGACTCGACTGCAACTGCAAAACACGATCCGAAAATTGTATGCAATTTTCCAATCAATATGTATACTTCTGTCCAGCATGCGCTTCAGTTGGTTTTAAATTTATTTATTTTATCGATGTCGACTTTATAAAACTAAATTTGATTTTTTTATGTAATTAACCGATAAAATAAAAGCTGTCACAATTATAAATTGTATTGAAAATAGCATCGTGTATAGTGGGTATAACCTTGCATTATTTATTATTTACATTACATTTTCGTTGTATACAGTACAACTTGGTGGCTTTATTTCCACGTGGAAATCTCTTCCAACCAACAAGAAAAGTGTTAAAGAGACCTTGAGGGAAAACCACGCTGAAAATCTTGATTTGAAAAAATTCGGACACTAACGGGAATCGAATCCGCAACCTCCAGCTTGGTAGAAAGTTATTTAACAAAGTACTAGAACCTCAACTGAATGGATTATAATAACGTTGGAGTTCTAGTACATTAAAACGAACTATTTCACTCATGAAAATGAAACAAATGCATGAAATCACCATTTATCAAGAATATCAGAAAACCACAAATCCGTTATGTAAAAGGAAACATTATATCAAATTTAAACAAATCGCGTTCTTCTTTATTTTTTCACCCTTCAAAATATGTAACCCGATATATTTTGAAGGGCAGGCATTCCCATATGATCCTGTTCAAAACATAATAACCTAAATATGAAAGTACTTTCCAAATGTGACTATGTGAATTATACTCATACGAGTATATATGATAACCCGATATATTTTTAAGGGCAGGCATTCCCATATGATCCTGTTCAAAATATAATAACCTGAATATGAAAGTACTTTCCAAATGTGACTACGTGAATTATACTCATACGAGTATATAGGATAACCCGATATATTTTGAAGGGCAGGCATTTCCATATGATCCTGTTCAAAATATAAAAACCTGAATATGAACGTAGCTTCCAAATGTGACAACGTGAATTATACTCATACGAGTAGGCCATACCCAAATCATAGTCCGCAACGAAAGCACAATTTTAAAGCTCCAACTAAAATAATACATTTTCCGGAAAGTAGTTTCGTATTTTTTTGTGTAGATGTCGTTAGGACAACATTTTCGTTGCTAACTTAATTCTGAAAGTGCTGAATGTACTCGTATATTATTATGAAAGATAATAATTCAGCGCAATGTTTCAGCCATTGTTTACCCCAATTACTTGAGCGGTTTTTTGGCGTCACTTTGAAGATGTAAAAAAATTGTTGATTTTTCGGTGATTTATGCTTTTTTACTGCCACTAAGGAAAATATGCGATGCAAATTAAAAAAACCATATATATATTGTATATATATGCATGGTGAAAATGCAATTATCGTATGTATCAAATGTGGTTTAAAAAAATCCATAATGGTGATCCGACACTCAAAGTTGGTGTCCGCTCTGGAAGGCCGATTACCACTGATGACAACCAAATCAAGGCTTTGATCGAGAATAACAAAGGTTTTATAACACGAGAAATTGCTGAGATACTGAAAATATCGAAGACCACCGTCTCGGAGCATTTGGTGCAGTTTTACGTTTGAATTCGACTTAAAAATACGAAATTATTTTTCGGACAACCTAAAAAATAGTTCGATTCATGAAATGTTAAATAAATATTAATCATATACGGGATATTTTTTATAGAAAAACAATATCACGTTTTGCGAGAATAAATCAAATGACATCGGGAAAAATAATATTCGATGAATTGTCAAAACGTGATCTGAATACGGGATTTATGTATTTATCTAGTCGTAACCTTTCAATTTATTACAGAATATCTAAAAACGAATCACGAATTATTGAAACGTTCAAAGTTAAAATTGACATATCAAAAAGAAGTACATCGTTAAAACTTTAATGAAATAGATAACATGCAAAATCAATAAACTTTTATAAGGCTGTCATTGTCGCCTATCTCGAGAAGCGTTTTCTATACTATACTCGTATTATTCCAGAACAATTATACAGATAAGTAACACACCCGTGTGCATCACTCAATCAGCAAATCATTCAGTGGCGCCCAAGACAAACACTGCGGTCGATAGGTGGACCATTTTGGATATCGCTTTGCACTCACGAAATTTTGAAGTTTGCGTAAGTTGATACCTGTTATCGAAACTGTCAAGTACAGTAGTTTCTTCTTGTTCGCGGTGGGTACCTGAAACCGCGGATAGTACCGAGCCCTATATATACTATGGATTTTTCTTTACATACTTGTACATAGGGGAACATACACGTATGATAAAGTTTTATTTATAAATCAGGTACAGTAAGACATTAACAATAACTAATAATAAAACAATTATAATAATATACCGTGATAAACGTTTTTATAAATGTGGTCTTTCTCTTTCTAAATATCTTATTGTTCCATCATGATGATAGTGATGATATGATAGATGAAGTGAGGTGAATGACGATATAAGAGACATCGTGACATAATGTTAGGATTCTACTAAACTTCTAACGATATTTCATTAATTATAATTAATATTAGACAGCGGGTAAGGGTAACTGAAACCGCGGATAAGGGAGAACCACTGTAATAAATTAAATTTCTTGAGCTCTTATTAGTAAAGTTTCTTCACTGCTTAGAGTTGCGATAACAATGGCGGTGAGAAGGGTTCGAAAATTTGACAAAACCAATTGTCATTTTTAAAACAGAGATTTCAGTTTAAATATTGCGTAAATGGGGAAAAACAATACGCAAAAAAATAAGATAATCTAACAAACATTTACAAGATAGTATGTTGGAATAAAATTGCGATATTATTTGTTGTAGTGATTGACAGGTAGATCGAGGGCTGGTTTAACTTTCAGACTCAATTTTATTTGAATATGTATTGTATTGGTGCTTAGTAATTGTCGTATATTCTCAGAATGTTTTTGGGCGTCAGTTATGCACCAAAAAGTGATTAAAGTTATTGATTTAATTTGGATTTTGTCATATACACTGAGTGGAATAAAAATTAATAAACAAAACCGTTACTAATTGTAAATAATACAAATGTACGATAATTTAAATAATATACACGAATCACTTTCAACGTGTTTTGATTGTAAAATGAATTTGATAGTTAATCGATATTAAATGTTACCGGATATCATTCGTAAATGTAAAACTTTGGTTACCCCTGCTTGACGTGGAGATCGACGTTGTAATTGTAAAACATCCATTAATATGATGTGTTTTTGAGTGATTTTTAAATATTCAAAATGTGGGTGCTACCTTTTGGAGACGCATATAATCAAATTTGTATATTTTGCAAAAACTATCCAAGTACACAAATGTGTTAATCCGCAAAAATAGTATCGTAAAATATATTTTTCAGATTAAGGTTCGAATATCGAAAAATCAACGAAAGAAGGTGGATTTTAGTACCAATTAAGATTTTTGCTAAGAGATTTGACTTGAAAAAATTAAGTTAGATGAAGAATTTCAAACTTAATGCAATAGAAGTGAATGCACTCTGACTCTTAAAAGGAAGTGTAGAAAAATATTTTTTTCTGGCAACGTTCCCATAATACTGGTAGTTCGCATTATTCGTAACATGGAAATTGACTCATTCCATATGCTAAGGAGGTTCTTGGGGAGCGTTAGGTAGTTTCTGCGGAGCTTAGAAGATAACGAAATAATCTAGACCAGATTTATGCTTTCAGGTTTTGTTACTTTAAGGACTGCTTGACTCTGTTAATTGGGATAGAAAATAGACCGTTTTGGGAGGGGTTGTGATTCGAAATAATTTGATCGCGCTAGTTAATATGAACCTTTATTTCTGTGGCGTTATGGCAGAAATTGATATGTGCGTTTTACCTTAGTTTACAGGAGAAGCAATATTAACTTTGATAAACTTTTAAAATCAGTACAAATAAGCATTTTTTAGTTTTCCAAACAATATATATTTTGTTTGGATAATGACTGACACACCAAGTTTTGCCATAACGCCACAGATTTAAGATTAAGATTTTTGGTGAGACTATTGATGTATGGACGACCTTCGTATCCGAGTTGGTAAGATACCTGCCATCTGAGCTAAGGGTCGAGGGTTCAATTCCCGTTGGCACCCGATTTTTTTTATTTAAACGGTTTTATCTAGTTTTTTACTGACGACCTCTGTAACATATTTTTGGTTAGTTGAGAGATATTGCCGCAAGGCAATAAACCCGCCAGTTAGTACTGTCTAAAACGAAATAATAAACTGAAGAACTGAATAAACACAATACAATATGGATCCCACTGCAATTGGTCTAAATCAAGGTGATTCACTCAGCTCTTGAATCGAGTGTCGTGGAAGGTTATAAAAGATTTGTCTTCTTTAAGACGTGTTGAGTCCACCAACCGACTCATGGGCCAGTTAATAACGTATTGCTCTGAAAAGAAGACATGTCATATTTTAATTTTTTTATAGAAATCTGGAAATTATACGTTCTTTGTTCGTGAGGACTTTATAAGGCCCTTTTTAAATCTCGAAGTGTCGAAGTTCCGTATCTATAATTGCGTGATCAAATCTACAGGTTGATATTTGAACTTCAATGTACCTAAACCGAACGAAGAAGAGAATAGTCAGTACTAACCTGTCCATATGCAAATACTGTCGCGTTGTACCCGTCCAAACTGCCCCTGACGAGTCCCTCCACACAGGTGCAGTACACCTCGTCCTGTTGGCCGCCAGTGTCGAACACGTAGTCAAACGTGAAGGACTTATCCTGGCCCAAAGTCACCTGGGGCTCGTCGGGAGTCACCGCCGTGCAGATTCGGCACATGTCTATCACCTCCCGCGGGATCTGCGGCCGAATTCTGGAACAATACAATGGATATTTTAAAATACAGTCTCACACAACATTAAATTATTTTGCCTGATTTCGTGCAAAGAGAGCATGGACTCATGGTCAATGACAGTGTTGGGGTCGCAGGTGCAGAGTTATGCGCTGTACATATGCGCTGAATCACCCAGGTGAAGAGTGATATGGGCTTGCCTTTGCCACGAGCTCTGCGGAAAGTGCCGAGAGGACTGGAAAAGAATGTGCATGAAATGCAGTAATTCTAGTATGGGTCACCTTATTTAGCAGAGGGCATGACGTCGAAGAAGAAAACATTGACAATGAGAAAAATTAAGTGATGACACTTTCAGTAGCTGGGGTTATAATTTGGGTGCGATGCTAAGTAATATTATTTAAAAAAAACAGTGTTTAAATAATACATTTTGCCTTAATAATACGTTTATTACTTATGTCTTCCTTATCGTGTATTATTTATCATTAATTATTCTACAAAAAGGCGAAGAAATGTGTACTTATAAAATAAGTTGATGATTATATATGAACAATACTTATAAATACACTTTCTTGCATCTAAACTTTACTTGTAGTTGATCTGCCCTTGGTAAGTTTCTGTGATATTTTAACCAAAATGTTTTTTTTAAACACATGCAGATGCGAGGAAGTGCCCAATCTAATGGCCGCAATCACCATCATCCTATTATCATGCTCAACGTACATATTGTATTATTTTATAATATTATTAATTTGTTAATAATAGCGGGTTTGAATCCCGAGTTTTGCGCCCTTGAGAAGAGTCTGCTCACTAAACGACGCTATATAAATTGTTCTTTTATTATTATTATTATGCGTATAATAAGGTAAATAACATTGCTACAAGTCGTCGGAATGACTACGGCGATCTCATCAACAAGAATTACGTTTGGAAAGGCTTCAAAGTGATGCTGATAGTGGAAAATACGAGGGAAAACAATCTGATATGGTATGCATATGTAATGAGAAGGGAAGATGATCACGTGTACTCGGACTATGGGTAGTGGTGGGAGGGGAAAGGAGAAATTAGGCAACCTTTCGAATGGTTGTCAAAAGTGAAAAGCGAAATATTGAGTCTAAATTTGGAGTACTCGACAACCCATTATTAAAAGGTCTTGGAACCAGATGAGTTGACCACGAGCACATAAATGAGATAACGATACATAAAACATTATTTTTCTAGTTTCATCCCTGTAGATATGTCAGTTTTGTGAGCCATTTCTTATTAGAGCACAAGGTCCCATTTATATCGTAGTGCTTCAAGTTCCTCTTTCGAAATACGCCTTTTATCACCTCAATTTAATAACCAATTATCGTACAGCCAAGAACGGGGCATTTCAAGAGAAGCAAAACTGGATGTCCATAATGTAATCTTAATCCCAATATTAGGGTATGCAAGCAAAACTTGGGCGTAGCAAAAAAGTGATCAAAATAAGATAAACGCGGTAGAAATCAAAGCGTTGCAAAGAATACGTGGGGAAAGATATATGGCAAAATAAGAAATTGTGATATTTGGAAAGAATACAGAAAGAAGATGCAGTGCTTAAGATAGAGCAAAGAGTACTGAGATGATTCAGTCACGTGGAAATAATGAATGATGAAAAATTTACAAAAATAATCTATACGAATAGTATAGAAGAAGGTACGATAAATTTGAGATCTAGAAAAATTTACGATTCAAGTCTCGATTATCGAAGCAAGAGGCAATATTGTCTCCCGGCCAAGCTATTTAATTATTCATTCAGATATATTGACGGTAGTTTACAAAAAAAAACAAGACCAAATCCGTTCAATAAATTGAGGTTTTATGTGGAGGGGTTAAAACGAGCGGGGAATGAAAACAACATCTATAGTTGGTAACGACTCGTTTCTGCGTACCATAATTCACGAGGAGAAAATATGACGATTAGTCACGTTTACATCGCGTGTCTCTGCACCAGGGAGGGACAATTGGATATGGGAATACGAGGAATATCACCCGGGGGTTGAGGGCTGGTCTGACTAAACACTGCACTGCAAGGGTGGAGTTGAACTCGACCATTCCAACCGTCTGGTCTTGATATTACCAATTACTTTGCAAGAGAATCGTCGTACAAATGGATATTACAAAAAGGAATAAGATTACTGCAGTTATTTGTCTGAAGACGTACGGAAAACTTTATAATTTATTTTGCAACTGCATTTGGTGAAAAATGTTGATGCAAAAGTTGGCAGAAAGACGGTCACGTACTGTATTTAAGAGGTGTTTGTTACTCGTAAGTGGACTTGGGTGAGGAAAAATATGGTCAAGAAAAAATGTTTTTGTTAGCAAATTGGTAACAAATTAAATTTTATCTGCGAATAAAAAATTTAATCCACAAAATAAACAATTTTCTACATCGTTGAATGCCTTTTGCAAGATAGTACAGAAAACGTGTTTAGTTTATGATAAAACATATGATAACAATCAGAAAGGTGTTAAGCAAGCCTAAAATGTAAAAACCAGACAGGAACCTTTATTGAAAAAATCTTGTAACCAACGGCAATCGAACCCGCAACCCCCGGTTGGAACATAGATGACTTACCAACTAGGCCACGGAGGTTGTCTTATAAAACTGTTATGTAATAATCTTTTGAAACGAAAATGTAAAATTCAACAGTTATTTTTTTTTAATATTAAAACATCTTGATTCACCTATGTAATTAATTGACATACGAGTAATAAAGGAAAAACGAAGTAATCTTTTACCTTTGTTTGTTAAGGTATAAAATATGTTATAAAGGTTTTAGGTCCGAATTCATAGTCCGACCTTCACACTTGATAGTAAATCTTAACTATTTTTAACTGAAGAAATCAGTGTCTAAAGTTAAATTTCGCATAAATTTGTCGTAGATTATTTAACCCTTCCTTCCCTGTGATATGTAACTGGTACACATTGCTTCTAAAAACTGAATATCTCTATAAATATAATAAATACTGGGTTCAGATTTTAGGTATTCTGTAATACATTTACGCATTGAATGAAAAAAAAAAACAATATTAATAATAATTAGCACTTATCGGCCACATCAGAGATATTTTGTGAAAATTGGGAATAAATTTACCAATACAATCAAATGTGTGCCAGTGTGTGACGTAAGTATATTCATTCTAAAAAATCGCTATGGGTGAGGAAGCGACGCTATTTACGTCTCACCCTCACTCTACTTCGGTATATGGGATCGCAATAAATAGAATCTCAGTTTGCTCGCTTCAGTAGTTTTCGAGCATCCATTTAAGGTGGTCGCTTCGCCCGTTTTGTGAACGTCGGCCGATGTCTTTTTTTCATGTTTTCAGCAATTAAATTTCAATTATAATCACTTTTGGCTTCAAATTTAAGCGATTGACTATGAATATTCTTGTTTTTTTCGATTTTAAATAGCTCATATTTACATGTGGATTGATGTGTATTACATACACAGCACCGGAAAGCGCAGATTTTTTTAGCACAGGAAGGGAAAGGTTAAATAAGAGTCACTTGGTTTCATTACATCGCTTTAAATTTTGGAGTGGATGGGGTCCGATTCTGAATAAAAACATAATTTTGAGGTTAGAAAGTAATATTTAGGTTGGACTATGAATTCAGGCCTTACTCGTACCTAAAATAGTTAAGTAGTCGGACTAGCTCACTCACTTGATTACATGGCAAAAAAGTACAAAAAAATTCAGCTGGGCAAATATTATTAAAATAGGTAAACTACTCAAGTTTATGAGATAAGATAAAAAAATGATGAACAATTAATTACTCTTCGTTAGTTTTTAATTAATTATCTACTTGATGTGTTCTCCGCCCAAGTAATTAGCCTTGTCAGTTAACTAATTAAAAAGTACAACCTGTAAATGAGTAAACATCGATTTTTGGAGAACTTAAGCCTAAGCATACTCGTGATATTTAAATAAGGTGATGATATTGATACTTTTCTAACAAACACAAACAACGTATGTAACATTTTTCTTAAATAACATGAAATATTAAAAACTACATAAAATTGACAATAATTCAAACGATATGAATTATTTTCAGCGTAATTTCTATAAAATATAAATTAATAAATAAAGTCTAAATTTAGGCCGGTTGTATGACGGAGTACCTTTTATACTTCTATAGCGCCGTCAAGAGTTCGAAAACCCTCCAAATACAATTCTGTTTCATTAAAGCATACACCAATATGCGTTAGCAAGCGTCTTAAAGGCCTTAAGTACTTTGCTCTCACTCGACACTCTTATGTTAGAAGATAAGGGGGCTGCTACTCCAAAAGCCCGATCAAGATAACTGGGACTGTTTGCTCGATTCGCCTCAATAGGGCGAGCTTATACTCTGAGACTTAGTCAATCTTATGTACCTTACCACATGTCTCAGAGATTATTTCCTCAAATATCACAAACAACAAAATTATAAGAAATGGTTTGTATGTATATTTTTATATTAATTTATATAAAAGATTGATCAAGTGCCAAAAATGCAATAATTACTGTAATGCTTATTTCTCACCGAATTTCCAATACAATAAAATTTTTACTTAATCGCCCCAAGTTATTAGAAGGTATACCAACAAATCTGAGTGGGAAGGGTTAAATTATTTTAATATTTTTAAAGCAGAATAACTGCTAACATAATCCGGTTTTAGTAGCTTGAGAAAAATGGAGAATTTCATAACAAAGATGAGAAAACTACATTAAAGATGAATTTAAACTAAGGTCCTGGATGTCGATTAAAGTAATGAACGAACACATTAGGATGAACTGTAGAAAATACTTTTAGCAGCTTTGTATAAATATTTTTCAACTTTTTTTAATATAACAATGTATAAATTTTAGCACAATGGAAACAAACTTTCAATAACATCGTTCACTTTGAATTGAAGTTACGAAGGTTTCTAATGTACTTTCTTAATCAGCGAGTAATTTATTTTAAAATGAAAAAAATAACAAAATGCCCCGTGTTGAATATGGTAAACGCTATATTTCCACAGGTGAAATACGAATTTATTTTTGACTTGGACTACTTACAAGAGTACAAATTGAAGAAGTTGTTCTTGTCAGCACGATTTGAGTAAATTATTGGGTTCGCTTTGTCATTGTGTTGGGTTCGTCTTATACTTGTTTTTTTAATTGTATAATATAGTATAACATTGCTTCCATTTAAATGTTGATTTTTAATTGTTTTTTTGCTCGTTTAAATATAAAAAAAACTTCTTTATTTCGACACTGTATTCTAAAGTATACAAATGGAGAGTTTATTGCTATATAACAGTATTTTTCAACTAACCAGACAAGGGTTAAGTATATTCGTGCCAACTGCAAGGTGGAAGATTACAACGATCCACAAACGAAAAAAAACTTGAAACATTAAAAAACGAACGAAAAACAAAACTCTTCACAAAATATTTGTTAATGTCATCAAATACTGGGATAAAGACAAAAGAGTGAAAAGTCTTTATAATAGAAGATTATGCATGACGATGTGTATGGATGTGGCAGAAATGAAACTGAATGAATTTGAGATATATTATATCTTCTTACCCCAATAGGGACATGGCACGGTTGGTACGACATTTGTGTTCCAACTTGAGCGTTGCGGGTTCGATTCCCGTTGGCACCCAGTTTTTTTTTTGAAAGATTCATGTTAGGTTATGGTTTGGCTAATTAACTAATACATTCATACCATCATGTCATTTTCCTGTCGGGGTAGCATAGATAACAGAGCGTCAGACTTTTCTATCTCACCACACGTTCTTAGCCTATTTTAAATCCTTTTACACCTTCTACGATTTCTCTAACTTTCTACGTTTTCTTCTTGCAGAATATCACACACTTGAACCAATCAAACGTTCTTTAGTATTCCTTTCATACGCTTAATTAACTAATAACATATATTAAAAAGAGACAATAAAAAATATAAATTGATTTTTTGTTAATCCAATTTGAAGTATCGTAAGATAAAAATAAATGCACCTCTTGAAATAACGTTCAGAACAGAAAATCAATACACGCCTCACAAATATGAGCGGACATAGAAACCAACTGTTTTTGTCACGAAAATTTTGGCAAAATTTACTTCAATTATCTTTAGAATGATGAGTGAACTGTGTCGAAATAATAATCCAGATAGTTTGCGTAATTACTTACCATATATGAATTCCGATGTATTTATACTTTTTCTCCTTGCGTAAAATTACATTTAAAAGATCAACGACAACCAACTTAATAAGAATTACTTAATAAAAAAGCTAATGTACAACTTGGTTCACTTGACTAAAAAAAGGGTTTATAAAATTAAATCATTGTATTCCACATTCGTTGTATACAGTGCAACTAGGCGGGTTTATTGTCATGTGGCAATCTATTCGAACCAACCAGAAAGATGATAATGAGGCCTTCATTAAAAAACAGGTAGGAATCATTTAAAAAAAATGGATTCCAGCGGGATTTGAACCCGCTACCGCACAGTTGGAAGATCTTACCAACTAGGGTACGGAAGTCGTCATCATTGTATTACACATTCGTTCTATCAGTGCAACTAGGCCGGATTATTGTCATATGGCAATCTATTCGAACCAACCAGAAAGATGATGATAAACCAGACAGTAATAATTTAAAAAAATGGGTTCCAACGGAAATCGAATCCGTAATCCCCGGGTTAAAAGATAAACGTCTTATCAATTATACCACGGAGGTCGTGATTGAGGAGAAGAATAAGCTTAGAACGTTTTTATTTTCTCCAATACACAACAGAACACGAGACAGTGTACTCGTATTATACGAGAATACACGTATATCTGGAGAAACTCGAACTGGACAAAATATGAGATAGATTTTGTCTGCGAAATATAACAAAATGGTCAAGTTGACCGCAAATAAAGTGAATACAATTTAGACCGAGATCAGCGTCAGTCAAATGTTATGGTCTGTGGCCACACAAAGGAGATCTTCTCAGCAGGTGCAACGACAATCAATAGCCTGTCTGGCCGCGTGTCGTCAGAGGTGTGGGCCGCTACTCGCAACTCGCCACATCCAAGTGTGAGGGCGACACACCTCTCATATTTATCCTCGAATAAACTACTGCTTGAATACTTACGATAAATTGCCCACATAGTACTATAATTCGGAGTGCATAAATGTCGTATCGTTAAATAAACAAAAAAAATAACATTGATAAACTAGTCTATAAAAAAACCAGTGTGTCCATTTGCGTTTTAAAATGTTCCCGATAGATAGGCAAATTTTAGGAAAAGAACTGAATAATATTTTAAATATTTAGGAAAAGCACTGAAAGTGAACCTACTTAAATAAATATATTCAGCTTGAGGCTACCTAATATTTAGAAAATATTCAACTAAAGGGTCTTTCAAATTGAGCGGTTTTTTTATTCTAATTTTTGTAATTCTTGAATACTCGTAAAACACACAATTTGTCTTGATTTCAAAAAACTTTTTATTGGTTATTGAAGTATAATGTATGACATTTAGACACAAAAAACAATATCCGGCGAATGTCCACCTTTTGCAGCTCCACAGATGTCCACTCTTTTGTCAAAATTTTCGATGACATTTTGGAATAATTGCGGTTCTAGCTCACCGATAACGCGAATAATTTCGTCCTTCAACTCAGGAAGTGATTGGGGGTCATTCTTATAGACCTGGCTTTTCACGTAACCCCAGAGAAAATATTCCAACGGTGTCAGATCACATGATCTTGGTGGCCAATTAATATCACCGTTTCCGGAGATTACAATACATAAAATCATTCAACAATTTGAACGCGTTGTTGCATTGTATACGACTCCATTTTTATAAATGTCATACATTACACTTCTCAAATGTCACAAGACTCAGGTAAATTCGCGACGCCATCTGTGTTTTATTTAAGAATAAAAAAACGCTTATTTGAAAGATCCTTTAGAACCTGTTTAAAATATGGATATTCGGTTTGAAACTACTTGAAATTTAGAAAATAATCAGCTAAAATCTCCGTTGCAGCATTTATTTACGTCAGTGAAAATAAATGTATCAATGGACGTATAAAGTGTGTATGAAAAAGGTCATAAGAAAGGATATGGAAAGTGTTTTATTCCGTTGAAAGGAACACAAAGTAAAAGAAAAGTCTCAGGAATAGGAGTGACGATTATAAAACACATCTGACGGCCTCCGTGGTTTAGTTGGTAATACACCGGTGTTGCACCCATTATTTTCGAATTTGATCACAATGGTACCAAAAAAGAAGGGATTCAGTCTGATTAAAATTCGTCTGGCAACAATACTTGCACGTGCTGGAAGTGTGCGGGTTGTCTGTACACGTGCGGTAATATTTCCAAGTCGTACGGTGGCGAACTATGAGTTACTTGCTTGGTCCAGAGGTTCTCAACCCGAAGGATTAATTACTGTTACAAAAAAACTGTACTGTCTCCGAGATATGTTTATCAATATGTCTGCATCATCAATTCGGATGTATCAAGAGGTCCCATACGAAAGAAAACGTAAATGCGATATATGGGTGAACAATGAAAGATTAGAGAAATAAAAGTTGAGGAATACTGGTTTTTGGATAGTATTTTATCAGATGATGGAATAGTTACGATATATATCGAACGGTGTGTAGTGATAAGAAACAAAATCAATGGGACACTAAAACATCTATTCTCGAACCCGACAGTATCAAAATCTGCTAAGATGATAGCCCATAACATTATTTTAATACTAACTTTGATGTATGGAAGTTAAACGTCGACGTGGAAAAGGAGTGAAAGAAGACAAATAAATGCTGTAGAAATGCGTGCACTGAGAAGAATACATGGGGTGATAATGTATGACAGAATACGGAATGAAGTAATTAGGGATTAATGCGAACATAAGGATGTGTTGAGTAAGATGAAGAGCACTCAGATAGTTTGGGCATGTAGAAATATTGAATTAATAAAGTTAAATGAATGGCAGCCGAAGACTAAGGAAAATATGGCCGGATCTAGTGGGCGATATTTAAAAAGTCAAATAAATCGTTAATGTATGGGAGGGTGTGTCGAGATAGGAAAGTCTTACGCATAGTCCTCTTTACCTACGCCGACAGAGATATGCCTTGGTGGTATGTACATATACCATACAACTAAATTAATGAAAACAATAGACGCCTTGTGACTATAATATGCTATACTATAACTATACTAGAAGGTATATACAGTTTTATATAGTTTTAGGGAAACATTACGCCATTGTCTTGAAAATTGTTCCCCCAAAACTTTACCATTCCCTTTCGTCCATCGTTAGTTTCTGCTAACAAATAGTTCGAGAACTCTTGAATCTCATTTACCTAACATTTTGGGAAGTTTCCCCTTCGTTTAAAGAGTGTTGAGAAAGTTTACAGTTTCTAATGAAATAAAGATACAAAATCCGTATTCTTATTTGATAAACGTGGTATTACTTCAAATGTTCATAGCGGGAGTTCATCGTGATTGTGCTTCTAGAACATATTCCATATTCTCAATGAACGTAATCAACTCATCAATGCTCAATGGCTGGGTACACCCAAATTTGGGTGAATAGCCATTTCAAAAAGTCTCTCAGTATGTACATATTCAAATTAAGATAAATCTACAAAATCATTTTGAAGGGAATTAGGGTAGAAGGGGTACAACATTGATAAATAATCTTATTTGATTTTTTTTCAGGAAGGGGATATAAAAAAAACAAATAATATTATTTGTCTTTAGTATTTCATCAGGGTTTTGAAGTACCATAGTGTATGAGAATGCTTTGGCGAAAACTGTTTCCTGGCAAATATGCTATATCGCGATTCGGAACAAAGGTCTATTTTATGGTGTCCACATATTGATCATTATTGACACAATTCTAAATTTTATTCGAGATATGCCGAGCAGGCCAAATTGTTTTCCAGAAATGTCGATCCAATCAGTAAACAGAGAGGTGAAAAAGTTCAATCTTATTCAACAGAGAGGTGAAAAAGTTCAATCTTATTCAACAGAGAGGTGAAAAAGTTCAATTTTATTCAACAGAGAGGTGAAAAAGTTCAATCTTATTCAACAGAGAGTGAAAAAGTCCAATCTTATTCAACAGAGGTAAACAGAGAAGTAAAAAAGTTTAATCTTATTCAATAGAAAGGTAAACAGAGAGGTGAAAAAAATCAATCCTATTCAACAGAGAGATGAAAAAGTTCAATCTTATTCAACATATAGGTAAACAGAGAGGTGAAAAAAATCAATCTTATTCAACAGAGAGATGAAAAAGTTCAATCTTATTCAACAGATAGGTAAACAGAGAGGTGAAAAGTTCAATCTTTTTCAATAGAGAGGTAAACAGAGAGGTGAAAAAAATCAATCTTATTCAACAGAGAGGTGAAAAAGTTCAATCTTATTCAACAGAGAAATATTTTTTTGTGGATCAGATTTTAAGATCTTGGACTACATTGAAAAACCGCCAACGTTCAATCAGAAGGAAAAATATATACATCATCAAAGAAATCGACCTCCGTGCGTTGACAATCTCAGGTTCGATTCAAGATAGTATCTAAAAAAGCTGCTTACCTGGTAAATTGGTGCGTCTGGTAACAATACTCGCGCGCGATAAACGTATCCGAGTATTGTTGCATCTTCACGTACAGTAGCATTTTCTACACGTGTCATGATGAACTGCGAGTTCCGAACCTACTGCAGTAGTTCTAAGCATGAAGATTGATTGACAATGTTGTCTACCGGCCACGCTCTTCAATATGTCATCTTCGCAATTCAGATATATTGAGGGCACCACATGAATTACTCACGTGTATCAAAGAAAAAAATAATGAAAATAATTTTTGATAAGAACTGATATCCTGTTAACTCGAGGGTAATGTGCAGACGTGTCTTACATTATAATTTTTAACAGTTTATATAATGACCAACGATTTTTTAATAATTTGTATACATGACAAACGATTTTTTAACAATTTATACATAATATTAGGTCCTTACATATGAAATTGGCGTTTTGCCGTACTGGCAACTTTGATCTCAAATATCTTCTCTTTGGTTAGGAATTCCAAATTAAAATTTATACAGCTATTTACTCAAGTATTTGTGTTTCGAAAATTATAATTCATTTGTTTTTTCCTCAATTGTTTTTTTTCTTTGCGTCACTCAGTTTACAAAATGGAAAACTTGAAATATCGCGTTATTTACGAGTACGAGTTCCACCGTGGCACCAGTGCTGCAGAAACGGCTCGAAGGATTAATGATGTGTATGGCGACGGTGCCGCAAAAGAAAACACAGTGCGTTTTTGGTTCCAACGTTTTCGTTCTGGAAATTTCGACCTGCAGAAAAAGCCCCGTGGACGGCCGGACACCAAAGTTGATAATGAAGAATTGAAGGCTATTGTGGAAGCCATCGCAAACCACGTCCGAGTTAGCTGCAGGCTGCGGTGTTAGTGATAAAACTGTTTTAATCCACTTGAAGCAAATTGGGAAGGTGAAAAAGCTTGAAAGGTGGGTACCTCACGAATTGAGTGAAGCAAATCAACAAACGCGCGTTGACTGCTGCGTTGCATTACTCAACCGGCACAATAATGAAGGGATTTTGAATCGAATCATTACCTGTGATGAAAAGTGGATCCTGTATGATAATCGGAAGCGCTCATCGCAATGGCTGAACCCTGCCGAACCAGCCAAACCATTCCCCAAGCGAAAATTGACTCCAAAAAAGTTACTTGTGAGCGTTTGGTGGACTAGTGCTGGTGTCGTTCACTACAGCTTTCTTAAATCTGGCCAGACGATTACGGCAGATGTCTATTGTCAGCAACTGCAAACCATGATGGAAAAGCTAGCTGCTAAACAACCGAGGCTGGTTAATCGCTCTAGGCCACTGCTGCTTCATGATAACGCTAGACCACACACTGCACAACAGACGGCTACCAAATTAGAAGAGCTTCAATTGGAATGTCTAAGACATCCAACGTACTCTCCGGACCTTGCCCCAACAGATTAATATTTTTTTCGAAATTTGGATAACTTCTTGCAAGGGAAAAAATTCAACTCCGATGGGGCAGTCCAAACCGACTTCAAAGATTTTATTGATTCCCGTCCGAATGGTTTTTTTAGTAAAGGGATCGATGAACTACCTATGAGATGGCAAAAGTGCATAGATAGCAATGGTACATACTTTGATTAAATAAATATATTATATTAAAAAAAAATCAACTTTATGTTCCTCCCAAACAAAACGCCAATTTCATATGTAAGGACCTAATATATGACAAACGATTTTTTTACAATTTGTATATGTGACTAGCGATCTTTAACAATTTGTATATTTGACCAACGATTTCGTAACAATTTGTATACGTGTATATACCAACGACTTTTTAACTATTTTCATATACGACCAACGACCTTTTAACTATTTTCATATACGACCAAAGAACTTTTAACTATTTTCATATACGACCAACGATTTTTCAACTATTTTGTATATGAGAAACGATTTTTCTATGTCTAATAATTTTTAAAGGATCTTTCAATTGAACTTAAATAAATCTGAGTGCATTCCATTCAAGATTCTTGGGATTGTTATCTCCAGTGTACTGTCTCCATAGTAATTATTGTATTTACTTTTGTATTTTATAAAATCTTCAGTAACTAGTGTGTTTGTTACTCGCTACATATATTTCACGGTCATCGCGATAGCAATGCGACAATACTGGACGAAATTTAATTTTATACGGAAATATTTTTGTTTCATTTAGCACATCTTTTTTTAAAGTTTAACAATCGTCTTATTCTGCTATATATTTAAATTTACAGTTGATCCTAGTATGCTATAAAAATATTTCTCCAAACTCCTGTTCCGTACAACATTATTAGTTCAAATATGACTGTATACAGTAGCATAAGGACATTGAAAGGTATAATATTTTTATAATGTGTTATTTTTTATAACAATGCTTTCAGACTGCTATATATTTGCTACAAATAATTAAAACACTAGGTCAGATCATAATTTGGGTGAATTTTATATAGAAAAAAAATGACACACAAAATTGACATCTACTTTTAAGCTGAATAATTTATTCCTTCAACAAAAGGAATATTTTAATTTGTTTGGCATCTGTCATACATGAAATTAATACCTGGATACAGGGATTGCCAGTCCTTGGCACGCGTGACACCGAGTGGTACACGCTTAGTTTGAGTGTTATACATAGATGGTGCCTATATCGTTATGATTTGTATATATTTTGTTCGTGATATTGACAGTATTTTTGTCCCCTTCATAATTTAATAAAATGTCATAAGAAAGTTTTTATTGGGGTACAGTCAAGTTTATGAGATCTGATGTTTTATTGCATTGCATTGTTTAATACACAGAAAAAAACTTTTACAGCAGAATTTGAAATCATAGTAGATTAAAATTTAATTTGAAGTGTGGAATAACTTCATTTCAGCCCATTGGTATATTATACTCTTGTATAGAAATTATATTTAATATAGCGCCATTTAGACAGCAAACTATTGTATTGTATTACACTTTCGTTATATACAATTTAACCTGGCGGGCATATTGCTACGTGGCAATCTCTTCCAACCAATCATAAAGATGTTGAAATTACCTTAAATGGAAACCAGGTTTAAACTTTTTTTTTTAATCTGGGATTCAACGGTAACCGATACCGCAATCCCCGGGTCGAAAGACAAATCTCTTACCAATAAGGTCATGGAGGTCGACAAACTATCATAAATTTTGCTTTATATGTGTAAAAACAAATTTTAGATTTAACGCGAGCTGTGCACATATTCGAAAAGTGACTGTTGAGTTTGTTAATACCATATTATGTTGAATTAGCGGCTATATGTGAATAATTACTTTCACATTTTTTCATTCATTCGTATGGTAACCCTTCAACATATTCGAATTAATGATTCACACATATTGTGGAGCGTGGTCGGGAGATACCATTGTTTTCGGCCCCATCAATAGAGCCTTTAGATTTAGAATCACTTAGGCACATAATTCACCTTTCGTCATCGCATGTGTTTGAAATGCTACCTCACACATGAAGAGGTAACAACACCCTCCCACGTGCAACAGGTGTGATATTGTTACAAGACGAACTCATTTTGTCGCCTGGTATCCTTTTATTCTCACAGACGAACTCATTTACTAGACTGGTAACTTTTTTATTGGTAGTATAGAAACCTCCGCATGGAAGAAAAGCGTATTACCAAGTAGACCACGTAGGTTTCTTTTTTCATTAAAAAAAAAACATTTGATGTTCTTATTTTTTCGCTTTGTGTTATTGTTTTCGATGAGGACGAATCGTTTTGGTGGTCTCCAAGCTAAAGATTTGATTCATCCGTTCCAAATAAGGCCAGCGGGTGGGAGGCTCTGGTGAGACGAATCATCATCACAGTGCCTCATATGGAACAGCCCAACACCGAACTCGGGCAACGCATTGTTCCAAAAAGCAAAGTGATAATAACTCAAAATATCCTCCGATTTGGAAGGAAAAATGTCACACGGCGAAGCCCCTTTGTGAGCCCAAACTGGGAGCTGGTAGATATTGACTGCGTGATTCAAAGTGATATTGTTTTCGTGACTGTGGAATGGCAACCAAATTGCTGCTTCGGATACTAGCAACTCTTTTCAATTTTAATATCCCAGTCATGCAAAAGTAACGAATATGTAAAATAGCTCTTTTAATTAACTTATATTTAAGGGGTTATATGTGTATATGGACGTACATGCATACGTACATGCATAACGTATACAAATATATGCAAAACGTATACACGCATATGCAAAACGCATACACGTATACACGTATATGCAAAATGTATATGCAAAACGTATACATGTATATGCAAAACGTATACACGTATATGCAAAACGTATACACGCATATGCAAAACGTATGTACGTATATGCAAAACGTATACACGCATGTACAAAACGTATGCACGTATATGCAAAACGTATACACGTATATGCAAAACGTATACACGCATATCCAAACGTATGTACGTATACACGCATGTACAAAACGTATGCACGTATATGCAAAACGTATACACGTATATGCAAAAAAAACACTTATGTTTGGTTTCTTTAAAATATTAAAAACCATAGATTATTCCTGTATCATATATGCAAAAATATAGTCAGTAAAAAAAATTCCATGGTTTAAAAAGGCTGTTCCACACTAGCCCATACAAAGATGTTGGACGTTTCCTTAGTCACCTCAGATCAAGTAAGATGTGTGTTGGATCCCTTATAATGTACAATATTTATTTCCGTACATTTTACTAATTACATAAATATTACTTTAAATTATGGGAGTGAAATGAAGACGTGGAAAAAGACTAAAGTGAGTCGAATAGATGCTTACGTATATTTATTTTGTAAAACTTATGTAAATTTATTTTGTAATATTTTTAATCTGTCAATAAAAGTGAGTTCGAATCCCGAGTTGAGCACCTTTGACCAGAGTTTGCTCTTTGAATGGCACTATATAAGTTGTCCATTTAATATAATTATTATTTTGAAAATTTGAATTGATCAATAAACCAGTCTTGAGAAGTATAATAAATATAAATGTAACCAGACACTCAAAAAAAAAATTGGTTTTATGAACTAACATAATTTGTTTTTTCCCATTTACTTCCTCCCCTATTTTTTTATTATGACGGTGACCTTTTATTTCTTTTCAGTTATTTTATTTGTTGGTAAGCTGCAACTGACAAGCTAATCGATAGATATATAACATCAAGAAACAGTCTTTTGATCCAAAATAACTAAAGAAAAGTAAATAATCTGTAAATAAAGGTTGGTTTATAATACTTAATATTTTTTCACGAAAAAAAACTTATTTATAACAACGTCGAGGAAATAAAAACACAAGAAGTATGGACGAAAAATGTGTATGTTAGGATATAATAAAGTGTAAATATATTCTCTATGTCTACCCCGATAGGGGAATGAATGGTGATTATGAGGAAAATCTATTGCAAATATGCTTTACATCTTCAGATTTGGTGTACATAGTAAACGTTGTGGATATTTTTAAAGCAAATTATACAAGACCTTATCTCACATAAAAAAAATCAGGCAAGTACCTTAAATAAGTTAGGTTAAAAAAACATCAGGTACGTACCTACTACTTGTCAGGCGGAAAAAGCGTCAGGTACGTACTTACAACTAGTCAGGTTGAAAAAAACATCAGGTACGTACCTACCACTAGTTAAGCGGAAAAAGCGCCAGGTACGTACCTACAACTGGATCATAGTCTGATGAAAAAAAAATCGTTTACACTCACGCACTAGAAGTGTCCGACTGTTGTTGCCTCTCCACGTGAGGTAGAATTTTTAACAAGTAAAATGATTAATTTATTGTGACTTACGTGTCTATTCCAGCGATTCTAAGACCGAATTCATGATTAATGAGGTTGAACACATTTTTAAATCCGTAACACTAATGCGAATATATTGAATGGATGGTAATAAGTAAACAACTCGTAGGCATCTGAATTTTTTAAATAAATTTATTGAAATTGATTTTAAAAAAATCTTTAATTGCAGATAATTTTATGAAAAAATGTTAGATACGAGGTGCCACCTTTTCATCGTCGGTATTATGTTTTGGATATCGTTGATGCACTGGATAATCAATTATATTTATTGATTGCAGTAATAGCTTGAAAAAAACTAACCGGTTAAAAATTGACAGCGTTCCGCTTTTTGTGATTGAACATTGCAAAAAACTTAATTATTATTCAACATTAAATTAAATAATTTATTATCTATGAATACCTAACCGATAATTAAAATGATTTACTAGAGAGCAAAAAAAATGAGAAAAAGTTTGATATTGAAATATTCAAAAGAAGTTTCAATGTAAAAAATAATATCTTATTAATGCGTTAATTTTAATTGTAGAGAGGTAGCTTTATTTTAAGGATTCAATTTTGGGTTAATTTAATTAAAGTTAAATGAATTTTTAACAATGCAATTAATTGAAACATATGAACACTACACACATAAACTACACCTAAAGTCAAATGTTTTACTATCAAATATTGGAAGTACCTAATCAAATGAACGCAGTCATCACCTTCGTATTTATACACTCAATTTATACATATTTCTAGTATTTTTACTAGTGATTTTCTAGTATTGTAGTGGGTTCGAATCCCGAGTTAGATCACCCTTGAGGAGAATCTGCTCTTTAAACGGCTCTATATAAATTGTTTTTTTTTAATTATTATTAATTCCCTTACATATTACAATAATATTTTAACTCACACAGTACACTACATACATATTGTAAATGCATAGATGGCACTATTGAGAAATAATATTACAATCACTATTGATGTGCTAGCTACATTAACACTTCATAGATGGCCGTGTTATTTGTATTCCGAATATATTAATTATCAACTAAGATGATCTAAGGTATCGATGTGTATTTGCAATACATGTAATAAACCTCTCATTGCTCACTAGTTGGGAACACCTAAATTTAGGTGAATAGCCATTAAAAAAAACTATCGATCTATACTTTTAGGACTAGTGTTTATGCATGTCATCATAATTATTATTCAATATTGATCAAGTAAGCAATGAAATAAGCTATGTCGGTATTTTTAAACAAACATCATGACATACTATGTTATTATGGGAAATTACGTCAATTTTGTTTTACCCACAGAGTAGGTCTAATATTAATAGCTTACGTAAATAGAAATCACAACTTTGATCGTCCTCTTGATGTAGATCTTGGATCTGTTACGTTGCGAAGATCGTTTCTAGGAGGAAGAGCACCAGCTATCTTTCTAATTTTCAGTCGGTCCTGCCGCTATGTATTGAATTATGTCACTGTCCATCATATGTATATGGTCACGTCAATATAGCCTTTTCTTTCATCTCCATTTAACTATATCGTCTATGTTGCAGGTCTGTCGGATATAAGAATTTGTGACCCTATGAGAGTTTCTCCCGCGATGGTTCGTAATATTTTCATTTCGGATGGTTGAAGAAGTCTCATTGTTCTTATTGTGTTGACTCTGGTTTCAACGGTAACAGTCATGATCGACCTAACGTAGATCTTATAAATTCTAGCCTTGGTATAGACGCGCTTCCAGATCATATCTCTTAGACAACCAGATGTTGCCGCTACCTTATTTGTTTGTTCTCTCTTCGTTGTAGAAACCACTGTGGCTGAAGATGTTGATACCTAGTTTGCACCTCCTCGGCTGTTTGGATACTGTTAAACTCTTCTTTTTGTTTATTGAGATGCTCATATTATACATTTTAGATTTACAGCCTTGATAATTTATTGAAAATCATAACAATTGATATATCAACTTTGTTCTGAAATTAGTACTTTGGAGATCTATAATAGCAGAATTGATATATCAAGTTTCTTCTGAAATTAGTACTTTGGAGATCTATAATAGCAGAATTGATATATCAACTTTGTTCTGAAATTAGTACTTTGGAGATCTATAAAAGCAGAATTGATATATCAACTTTGTTCTGAAATTAGTACTTTGGAGATCTATAATAGCAGAATTGATATATCAACTTTGTTCTGAAATTAGTACTTTGGAGATCTATAATAGCAGAATTGATATATCAACTTTGCTCTGAAATTAGTGCTTTGGAGATCAATAATAGTAGAATTGATATATCACCTTTGTTCTGAAATTAGTACTTTGGAGATCTATAATAGTACAATATGATAAACTACCTAAAGTCTTAACTATATAGAGCTAAGGAAGGCATAGAACATAATTTTATAACAAATTTCCCCCAAAAACGAACATAAATCATCGTTTCTCAACCTGTGAGTTGCCACTCCCAGAGGGGGTTACAAAAATAAATAATACATTTTCTGAAAACAACTTATTTGAAAAAAAAAATACAGTTCGAGTCTAAGTCACTGTTATACAATGTAAATTTTTTTTCAGGAGGGTGGCGAAGTCTTAATTTTATTTATTTTATCTTGTGGGGGGGTCGCAAGGTAAAAAAAAACAATTATCTAAATGAAACGTAATAAGTTTGTACGAACATCAAAGAAAAAACATCACGCAAGTTATTATCTGACAAAAAAAATTATACGTATTGTAACTATGTAAATACATTGCAAGTTAAAATACCAATACTTTCTTTGTCAAGGGAAATGCAAGGAATTACGAGATACCGTTTAAAACTGTTCTACATAGTAGTATGAAATACCACTGCTAAATAGTAAAACTTCTAGCATTCAACATCAGACTTATACAGACAGTGAATTGTTATACAAATACATGATGTGTAAATTATTCATGATCAAAAATACAAACTAGTAAAATCTCTTGCGTATGTGCTCCATCCTTCATCACTCCGGCATCTTGCCCATCTTGGCTAAATCTGATCTATTGTAATGAACTTTGTGACATTGGACCATGTCGCGACAGTTAAATGAATAATACATACCGTCACGCCGTTTTCCTATCAGCGTAGGCAAAGCGCCAGACTTTCATATCGCAACATGCGTACATCTCCTCATACAGCTCCTTCTTTCAAAATATTATTTGCTTGATCCAAACATTCCTTAGTTTTCTACCACGCATCTCACTCACATTTGTACGGTTATATTTTTTTTATTAGTCTTTCTTCATTTGTTCTACATGTCCAAACCATTTGAGTGTTCTTCACCCTATTTGATACATTGATTAGTCTTAAGTTCATATACTCGTACATCCTTAATTACTTCACTGGGTATTTTTTCATACATTGTCACCCTATTATGTATAGTGCAATGATTTATTCGGTTTCAAATACCGTCCTTCGTTATTCAAATAAATATTCTAGAGCATTTATCCTCAGTGAGACACAGGCGAAAGCCTAGTTTACTGGGGACACGACAAATTAAAGGCAACAAACCCAGATACATTAAAATTGTAAGTTCAAATTAAATTACCTATTGTTTTTTTCGCAAATTATGTATATCTCTTGTCATGTGTAATACATAAATAAATAAAAATAAATAAAATAAATTTACGAGTATTCGGCTCATGCTAAGTGTGAGGAGTTTGATTTCGCGTGATGTACTCGTATACACGTGTAATTGAGTGTCACTGTTTGTCAGGTTCATAAGAATGTGCAACGGGGTTTTATATAATAAAAATCGGAAAGAAGTATCGATTTATTTTTTCATGTTATATGTTCTCAGTGAGATACAGGCAAAAGCCTAATTTACTGGAGACACGACAAATGAAAGGCAACAAACCCAGATTCATTAAAATTGTGTCGAAATTAAATGAACTGTTGTTTTTTCATAAATGATGTATTTTTAGTGTCATGTGGAAAATAAATAAATAAAATTAATTCGGCTCATTTCAATTTTTTTCCACGTTCATGTTTATAGGAGTATACATTTATAAGATTTTACTTAAATTAAATAAAAAAAATGAAGACATTTATACAATTTCAAGCATTGTATAAATGTTGTGTAAAATTTTAACTAGTTGCGAACGACCGGTTTAAGGATTTTCGTTACAAGTCGGTCGGTCATTTTGATACAAAAGGTATTCGCAGTCCAGACAAGAATATTGAGTTTTAGAGAAAGGGTAAGAACATTTCATTCGCTGGGAGTAAGAATAATTTATAGAAGAAAAGTCTCAATTTTGATGAATATAATAAAATTATTATTTTGCTAAATCTCTGGTTGAATACAATATGCATACCATCATGCCAAATATCTTAAGTGTGAGCGGAGAGGATAAATTTCTATCCACGCACACAGTTTTTGCTTCATTCAAATAAATTAATCTAACCATACAATACATATTCTAGAAAAACTTCACCTTTCTCGGAGATAAAAAAAAATCTTCATCTATTTTTTCCATTCTTTTTAGGGTTTATATTTTATAAAAATGATTATGACTATAATCAAGATATTTAAAAAAAAAACACCTCAACGTTTAAATTGTTCTTTAGGGGTAATAGACCCTGCAAACCCCGGGTCGGAAGACACCTGTATTCCGACCCGGGGTTTGTGGGTTCGATTATCATTGATATTCGGAATTCTTTAAGAAGCGTTTTAGCCTGATTTCACATCTTTATGGATGGTTTGAAGAAATCGCCACATGATAACGAATCCGCCAGGTTATACTGTATATAACACAGTATACCATGATTTTATAATGCTATATATAAAACTCAACGTAGCTGTTTTACGAGTATATATGTAATGAACATTATTGGGAAACTGTAAAACTTAAATACCTACGTACTATAAAGCGATCTTTTTGACAGGGAAGGCAGAGAGGACAGAGCGCCAGACTTTCCAATCTTGACATATAATACATCGGTAGTCTCCTCCACATCCATACACTCTTTCATACAACTCCCACGACTTCTCTGACTTTCTAGATATCTTTCACTTGATCCAACCATACTTTTCTCGATCTTTCTCTATCACGCCTTACACTCACATTTGAATTATAAATTTGTTTTAATAGTAGTTTTTCGTTCATTCGTTCCACATTCCCAAACCATCTCAGAATGCTCTTCTTCATCTTACTCAACACATCAGCCTTAAGTTCACATTCAACACTCAATTCCGTATTCTGACATAATTGTCACCCTATGTATTCTTATTCTTAATGCCCGCATTTCTACATCATTTTTTCGGCTCTTATCAGTTCTTTTTCCACATAGGTACATTTGATAAATCGTTGTGAATAAATAAATATCCACTTTTAAATTATTTATGTAAAATAAGAAGAACTCTCGAAAAATCATTTCTCATATATTTATATAAAGTACTTATTCCTATAAACAAATGATCAAACGCTTTCGTTTGTCTATAGGTTGGCTACACGAAGTCTGGCAGCATCGAGGATTCAGTACGTGTGATAACGGTCTGAGGAAATTCACGCAGGAACAATATGAACTTTTATTTGTTTTGATGCGAAGTCTTCGAGTTCCAAGTGGGTGTCACGATTGTGTATTCGGAAGATAGTCGCGTCCGTCCGTTTCGGAGGGATGGGAACTATACGCAAGTGGAATATTAATGAATCGGCTCTTAAGAGGACTGCTCAAGATATAAATTATCATACGCATTATATTTTATGATAATTAGACCTGTTGGTATGAGAAAGCGACATTCAATAGGGAACTGGTTAACGATCAAGATTATCACTATTTTGAATACCCAAAAATAGATATTTCTATTGATACAAAAAAGTATATTTGATTTATTGAATCTTCGAAAAGACTTTAGTTTCACTTTGTGGTGCCATGTTTCATGTAAAAAAGAAATGAAGTACATAAATAAAACATTTATTTTATATTTTTGTGTTCACCACTGGTTTATTTTGAGTTTACTACCGGTTTCGAAGACCTCAGTCTTCATCGTCAGGTGTAAGATAAACTTTATCTGGCGTCAAGATAAACTTTATCTGGTTGAATTAACAACACCTAATCTGACGATGAAGACGGAGGTTTTCGAAACCGGTAGTAAACACAAAATAAACCAGTGGTGAACACAAAAAAAATATAAAACAAGTGTTTTATTTTACAAGTATATTCAAGTTTCAATTGTATTTGTAAGATCGAGAAGCCAATAGGTACATAATTCATAGAATCTGATTATAATCAGTTATTGTCTCAAATTTTGTCAATAATTAATTATTGTCTCCAATCAATAATTACTACAACAATAGTATTGTCTCATGACAATAATTATTGTCTCAAATTTTCCGTTCGGCTCTTAGCCAAGTTTCAAGTTTAATTCGTATGGTACCCTTCAATATGTCGGAAATATTGAAGATCGTGACAAGAAGACGAAATTGTCATCGGTTCCATTAATCGAACCTTCGGGTTTAGAACCATTCGTAATCTTACATCTTGGCAATACTACCTTGCACGTGAAGAGGCAATAACATTCACACAAATCTAGCGCCTGTTAATATTTTTTACCAGACATTTTTTTTTACTCTTTTTCGGGTAACATCAGAAACTGAACCCAAAACCACCGGGTGGAAGTAAAGCTTCTTACCAAGTAAGCCACGGGGATCGTAGAACATCTTGATCCGAATTATTATATTTTTGTCTTCTAAGCGGACATTAAACTGTCTATACAAAGAGCATCTAAAAACATAACTCATTGTTTTGTTATTTACATACTATGTTCCGTATTCTAAGTTTGTACAGCAGATATGTGTTTAGAATACTTATGTAGGTAAAAACATATGGGTGTTATATATAATATAAACTTAATAAAGTATTTGAATAATTTGTTAAACAAAACATTTAGATATTCCGAGATCATTAACGAGGCATTACCAAGAAGTAAGATGGGGAAAATAAATAAGCTGCTGTGTAAGCTTTAATATTCAGAAATACAACACATGTTTCAGAAGGTGGGATGATCCGGTTAGGAAACGTTATTTTTAATATTTCTTTGTTTGCTTGTTAATATTTCAACCAACAGCCTACGTGAACGAGTTTTTATTCCTTGGGGATACGGAGAGATGATTATCCCACACACTCGAAGAAGGCAAGTTCATGTCATGTTACTATTGTGAAGCTGAATCAATCTAAAATTTATAAAAAAAACTGTATAATTAAATACTTCTTCTACTGTTTCATAGCGTGCTCAATGTTTAGTGTCGTTGTCTTGTTTCGAACTCGGCACACCATATGTTTCTATCCATCCCAGTTTTGGGCCATGATGAATGCAACGTTTTACCACGATCCTGTTTGTCATCCGACCATCACATAGAACACCTTCCCTCAACTGTTCCCGTGATACCAGCTTCTCCAGACTTTCAACATTCTTTCTACTAACATCCCCAAAGTACAAAAGGATTATTTTTCTGCATGTTATTAAAAGCAATTCCCTGTCGGGGCAAGCAGAGAGGACAGAGCACCAGACTTTTAGAAAATATTTTTCTTTTGATATAACTGTATTTTTCTTGCTCTTCCTTAACCACGCCTTCTATTCACATTTGCACTATATTTGTTTTAATAGTATTTCTTCATTCAATCGTTCTACATGCCCAAACCATCTTAGAATACTCATTTTCATCTTACTCAGTGCATCAGCTTCAACACACAGTCATCTCTAATTAATACATAAGTTTTTATGAACTACATTAAAGTATAAATTCAGATATAAAATGGTTTAAGAGTAAAACCAGTCCGGATGTGAATCTGTCAGGAATCGAACCTGGGGCGCCCGCTTTCTAAACCTGAACACTAACCGTCAGACCACGGGTGCTGATAATTTTAATAAGGCTTAAATCTCAAAATTTAAAACCAACATTTTATAGTCGACTATGATATATACTCGTATTTTAATGCCGTTTGCTTTTATTTTAATCACGCACTAAACACAACTGGTGACTGTGAAGTCATTAGCATTCAGTTACGAAAGGCACACACGTCAGAAGAATTCGGAAGTACTTCCAATGCAAATTGTCCAACATTAAAATTATATTTTGTACGGAAACCAAACGGAAATATGAATGAAAATAAAAACATCCGATCACTGTTGGTTAATTCATGATGTAATACTATTATACCATGGTTCAATTATGTTACAATGAAGAAGCGATGCTTTAATAGCATAGTATGGATGTATAAATGCAAAAAGGGCCCAACCCATATTTTTAACAGTTCTGAGAATATTGATGAAGTACTGCATTGCTTTGTATAGGATTGTGTAATATATATTAAAAATAATTAAACTGGAATTTGACCAAATTTTCATTTGACTTCCTAAGTATTTTTTTATACTAACAGGATTTATATATTCCTTTTCAATATTTTTAATCAACAATAAAAATGTGAATCTAAGGGTTGGGTTCTTTTAACATAATTTGGTCTAAACGATTGTTTTAATGCAGGGCTGGATCTCAAAATTGTTGGTAGAAACGAAGCGACGAGATATTTGTTAATAACTTAGCAAAAAAAATTCAGTGCGATTAGTCTTACGATATACTAAAAAAAATTGTTTAAGTAGAAAATGAAAAAAAAATTTTTTTAGTAAAAAATGACAAAAAAAGAACGGGTGAATAGTTGCACCTTCAGAAATGCTTTGAAATGTTACCTTCAAAATAGTTAGTGATTTGGACTCTTATTTGCTTTCTAACATATCTTCTCGTTGGGGGTCAATAGGGAATTGTGCGTCTGTATCCGTTCTCTCCTCATCATTTCGTATATTACTGTTTATTTATTTTCATTTTTCATATTGTGGTTTGTATGTATGAACATCATTTTCTATTTATGATTTGATTTTTATAAAATTTGGACTCTTATCAGCTTTTCTCTTTTTTCTCTAACAGTTAATCTGATGTGGTATTTGTGGGTTTACTTTTTTATTTTTTCCGCTATTAATTCATATATTTTTTTCTCTTAATTAACACAAACAAGAGTGTGTACTTAACCTTAGACCTTTTGATAGCATCTTGAGATTTATCTTGAGATATATAGTATGTGCGATTTCGGAATGTATTTATATATGTACATACTATAGTATGTTGCCATTAATAAACCTATATTTATTAAATAACGATCAAATCAATATTACATGGTGTTCAAGGGTCGTCTTTATTATAAAATTTGGTCGTCTTTTAACATACTGTAGCAAAATTACTTTTCTTTATTTCGCATTCGGAAGCAAAATTAAAAACCATATTTTGCTTCCAAATGAAGAAAAGTAATTTAGTTACAATATGTTAAAAGACTACCAAATAACAGGTCAAGTTAATGGTAAATTGTGTTTAAATGGGAGAAAAATATTTTTTGCTACAATCTAATAAACTGATAAATTATAGACACAAATATTGGGATCTCAAGTATAAATAAGACCAAATGATAAAAGTTTGTACTTTAAACACAATTATTGGGACTTCTATTATGGGTCAAAAAGATGAAAGTTTGTAGATTAAGAGTTACAATTTTTAAGGGACTAATTAAATATAAATGGGACAAAAATATGAAAGTTTGTAGATTAAGAGTTACAAATTTTCAAGGAACTAATTAAGTGAAATTGGATAAAAAAAGTTAAAGTTTGTGGATTAAGAGTTACAAGCTATCAAGTAAATAATTAAATGGAAATGGGACCAAAAGACGAAAGTTTGTCGATTGAAAGTAATACATGTTCAAGGAACTAATTAAGTATATAGTAAATGGAACAAAAAGATCAAAGTTCGTAGATAGTAACAAAACTTTAAGGAATAAATTAATTGTAAATGGGACAAAAATATGAAAGTTTGTAGATTAAGAGCTACAAAATTTCAAAGGATTAATTAACTAACATACGAGTATATAGACACCAATTGAATGCGTGCCGCGAATAAGGTGGTAACTAACATTTTTTTTCCAAATCCAGTTTTTTTGTGAAATAACGTGCTATGTGGTTACGTCCTTCGTCCCCTCTATAAAAATATTCTCTCTCTTTTTCGTTTCTACTGATAAGCCAACATTGCCGTTGGATTTTTGCGCACTCAGTGGAATAACGTGGTTTCAAGTATCAACATGTCTGGAAAGGCGCCCGTCGTTCACTCTGCTAGTGTAGTAAATAAAGATAATTTCGGTAAAAAACGAAAAACAAGGGTTGCAGAATGGTCAGATAATAAACGGAAGAAACTGAGAAACAGCTGACAGTCCTATATAAGCAGAAAATGCAAAGAAGTCACGGGTAAAAGAAGATCAGAAGAGGTTAGTGGAATATCGTGGCAACTAACGTACACGATTGATTTTTCATATAAAAGTTGTAACGACACAACTTGTTTGTTTAATATAAGAGTTGTGGAATAACGTTGTAACTGCATTCGCGGACCACGTTATTCCACATGTTTAAAGTGTTTTTCGTGGTTTTATTGTTGTTTTGAATATACTTTGGTAATGTTTTATTTTTAAATAAACTGTGTGTATGAAAATATATCTTTTGATTTAAAAAAACTATTAAAATGTTGACACTTAATAAAAAAAGCGTTTTTCTTGAATACTGTTAAATACAAGTTTTGTTAGTTACCACCTTATTTGCGGCACCTATTCAATTATTGGGACGTCAAGTATACTCGTAAATGGAACAAAAAGAGCTTAAGCTATCAATAATCATAGAACAAATACACTATGAGCACAATTACTTGTAATTCGAGTATAATCCCGGCCCTGGAGCAATGTCTGTCCCGTATCCTTATTAAGATTTCCTCGGCGCCTGATACAAAAAAGCACAACGAGCTGCATAAAGATAGCGTCTGTCACCTTTGGGCTGCTGATGACAATTGCAATTATCTTATTAAAGCGATCTACATAATTTGGACTGACCGAAATTAATCAACGCCAGTTCTGCTTCCCATCGTGATAGACTGCTTGTCGCTATGAGCGTTTTTTTTCCACTGAAATATCTGCATAAATGAACGCCACTCTTACGACATCGTGAGAAATAACAAATCAGGTCAATGTTTTTTTTTTTAATATTATAATATAACGAAATTCAAATTAGAAATAAATATTAATCGAATTCGTCGTCATGATTATTTTAATCTATCAAGAAATTGTAATCAATGTTTTAGGATTTAAAATAAACTAAAAATACATGCTTTATTGGTTAGGTCCTTTTTACATATTAAATTCCATATATCTCAATAACCAGAATAATCATTTGAAACAAAATGGTAAAAATGTATTATTACAATTTCGTTGTATACAGTACAATCTGGCGAACTTATTGCCGTATGACAATATCTTTGAACTAACCATAAATATATTCAAAAGGTCTGAGGTGAAAAAACATTATGCATATATTTAATAAAATTTTCGCCTGTTTTGCCCGCTAGCTCTCAGGTTGAAAGAGAGGCGTCTTACCAACTAAGCCATGATGGTCGTTTAAAACAGCGAAAATGGTTATAGAATCAGGCATAAACTTTTAATAACAATTCATTGTGATTCTTGATCGCTCTAATTTAGTTTCCATTAAATTGGGTCTTGGTATGTTTGTCGACAGATCCCAAGAGACCAGATATTACATTAACTACTCGTACTTTTCTTCCATCTAATTTTAGTTCTTTATTCTTTTTGTTATTTCTTTCCACGTCCCAAAAGATGGTGTTCCAAATAAACCAGAGTCAACAAACAAATATTGTTCTAAAAAGTAAATTACGTTTATAAAGTAGATTAAGTTAAAACAGACATTTACTATGTAAAAGATAATTTCCGAATACAAAATATATTCCACGGAGAACTGGGGCAGTGTACCACTAAGAACGAATTCAAAGAAAATAAATAATCCGAGAAAAAAGTATGCCGTCGGGGGTTTCCCGGAAAGTATTAATAATTGGCGGCATTTTTCCGCAGGGTAGGTTTGTAGGGTGCCTTTTCCGAACGGATAAGTCAGCAATATGCTAAGGGGGCGCGAAAAAAAGGCTCGCTGGTGGTTTGTGCCAAAATGATATAAATCATCGTTTTAATTACTCCTCCATGCTGGCTGTGAATGCTACGTGGGCAGTATTAAAACGAAAGAAACGGCACATTGAATAATAAAATATTGAAATTTAGGTTAATGAGATTGTGACTCGAAAAATCGAACGAGGCGATACCAAGTAAATTTGATACAAATATGTAGGACGAATCTTACTGAAAGTTAAAAAATAAGATAAAATTAGACATTTATACATGGGTATTTTTTAGACGAAACCAAATAATATACAATAAAAAATAATTTGAAGCACATGCAATGCTTTTTGATAGTTTAGTCCTCAAAAGTATGATACTTTTTAATATATCAGCATTTGTGATATATTAAAAATCGTTTCTTAAAAAAAAAGCTAGGAATTCATACAGAACCATTTTGTAACACCGTTTAATACAAGAGAGCACCAAGAATGTATGTAAGGTGCCACGATTGATACTGCCACCATTGGGAATCGATGATTTGACTAATATGTTAAATTCATGATAATATTAATTTTCACACGTGTTTACTGCATTCCTTTGGATACCTACGAGTAAAAGAAACTAACATACATATACACATAGCATTACACCGTTTTCTTATCTAGAAAGGCAGATATGACAGAGCGCCAGACTTCCCTATCGCTACACACATATTTCGCCTCTTCTACATTCATAATCTTTCTAATACAGCTCCTACGACTCCTCTGACTTTTTTATTTCCTTCTTTCAAAATATCGTAGACTTGATCCGACCATTCTTTCTTTAGTCTTCCTCTAACATGTCTTCCACTGACATTTGTACTGTATATTCGATTGGTTAGTTTTTGTTCATTCATTCGTTCTACATGTCCAAACTATCTGAATAATCTTCTTCACCTTACTTAAAATATCAGCCTCAACTTCATATGCATCCCTAATAACTGTATTCCGTATCCTATAATACATTGCCCCTTATGTATTCTTCTGAGTGCACGAAATTTATATAGCATTTATTCGGCACGTTTCAGTCTTTCTCCATGTTCGCGATTCACTGCCATGCATCAAAGATAGTACTAAAATATTGTTATGGATTATAATCTTAGCAGATTTTGATACTATCTCGTTGAAGTATATAATATACTAACAGGAGAAATGAAAAGATTATTGTGTACTAGGCCAACTATGAATTACTTAAAACGACCCTTGATGTTTATTTAAGCAATAAACGGTGTAATTGGGGCAACCGTTAATAAAAAAAGATATTACTCGTGACCTGTGACCCGACAATTATTTAGGTCTAGTATAATTTAAGCCCATTATTTAATGCCAAAAGACGTTTGAATACACAAACCATCAATTTTGCATGAAATTTCATTTCAAAGAAACTCCAAGTGATTTATATGGAATATTTTGCATTTAGCTTGAAGTAGAACGGAAAATTGTCGAAAGAAAAATTGATTTATGTATCAAAACTGGAGGAGCGACCGATTTGATAAAAGCGTTAAATATTAAAAAAGCATAAAATGTATCCATACATATAAATATGCAAAAGTATTTATGCAAAAATATCTAATTCACAGATAACTGCTTTTGAGATATTCAAGAAAACTTGATACGGCTTTGAACATACTTACGTGAAGTGATTTTTTAAGAAGACGAATTTGACTATGAAATACACATACTCGTACATAGTCTTGAAACTGTGTTCAAGTTTTGATGTTTTTTTTAAATTTTGTCGTGAATTACACATTTTTGTGTTCATTGCTGTTTTTAATCAGAGTTGTGTAACTTTTTGTTTTTTTTATTGCGTAAATACATTCAATTTTCTATAAAGGTCATTAATAATTAATAAATAAATAAAATTATAAATTATTGCACGCCTTCAATGATTGATGTGTATTGACTCCATATTTAAAAGATACCAACGAAATGTGTTTTGCTAGTTAAGATATTTTTAACATATACGTCCATATGATTTGTAAAAAAAATACTAGTCTTCTAGTACTACCAATTAATGAAAAAAAAAAACAGAACTCGGAAGATTTACATAAAAGATAACTAATTAATAACACGCTTGACTTCCACCCAGGAATTACAGTTTCGATTCCTAATGGTGCCCAAAAAAATGGATATCAGTCTGGTCAAGGATTTTGCAATGTAACAATACTCGCACGCACCAAGTACGTGTATTTTCCCGTATGGTTGTATTCCCAACACGTGCAATGACGAACCGCGAGTTCCGTACCTACTCCAGTGGTTCTAAGCCCGATGGCTTGATAACTGAGGTCCTTCAATATGTCCGAATCACCAATTACGATACTTGGAAGGGTACAATACGAAAAACAGACTACTAAGCAAGTTATTTGATTTTTCCCCGTTAATAGTGGGTTCACTTGAACTTTAAAAAAAAACGATATGAGCGATGCACGTAACTACTAGGATCACGCTATTTCCCTATTGAACATAACGTCAAACTTGTCTATCAAGTCACGTTTTCTTCGCATCCTCCACATTTATCTATACATATTTTCAAACAATTCCTTCTGTTTCTTTTACTCCTATCCTATCTTTATTTCAAAATTTTATTCACTCGATTTCACCATACTTTTCTTAGTCTTCCTCAACCACAACTTACATTCATGTTAGCATTATTAGATTTGTTTATTCAGTTTTTTTGACATTTATTTTTTCAATACGTCCAAACCACTTCAACGCGCTATCCCCCTTCCCCTCTTTAACACATCGATCTTTAGCTCACGTTTATTCTGAATAAAAACATTTCTTATTGTCATACTTTTAGTGCAAGCATTTTCACCGCATCTACTCGATTGTTTTTATTATTTTCCACGTCCACATCTCACTCCCATGCATCAATTTCGGAAATAATAGGCTGTTGTGAACAATCACTTTGGTGATCTTGATATTTCTTGCCTCAAGTATTTATTTTAGTAACTCATTGAGAAGATAAATAACTAGAGACAGATAAATGAATGGAGAAAACTTAAAAAAAAAACCGGAAGTTATTGTATCATTTTTAAAATGGCATAAAAATAATGATAAAAGATAATTTACTGTTTTAGATAGACAACGTTTTAATGGGACACATTTATTTTCTTGTGGGCTTAAATGGTTCGGGCGCGTTGAACGAACGAATGAATAAAAACTAAGAGAACAAATATACAATGCAAATGTGCGGAGAAGGCGTAATAGAAGATCAAGGAAAATATGGTTGGATTAAGTGTATATTTCGAAAAAAAAAAGAAATGTAAAAATTCAGATAAATCGTACGAATTTCATCAGAATGGATATATAAGATGCGGAAGATGTGTGCCGTGATAGGGAAGTCTGGCGCTATCTTATTTGTGTCTATCCCAAAAGGGATATGGCGTGATGGTATGCAACTAAGAAAAATATGGTGCCAAAATATTCGAATTGATTCATACACTATTGAAAAAATAATTTAAAATTGATTTATGCACTATTAAATAAGTAATATATTATAAAAGCATCAATTGTTTCCTCCAAAATATGTAAATTTTGAAATATGAAAAAGTATATGTAATAAATCAAATTACATTTACGTAAACTTGGCTAATTGGTACAGGCTGTTAACAGATTAAGTCTGTTGTACGATAATTATGTATTAATTTTCTATTTCCATAAAAAGAAACGACTTGATTTGAAATAATTACTTTTAAATGACACGCTAGCCGAGATACATTTCCGATATAATTATTATATTATGAGAGAAAATATATTTGGCGGAATTGTTTTACGATAGTAATAAATAAAATGTGAAAATCAAAAAGAAAAAAAAGTCGTATAATCCAAGCGCCAAATATTTGTTTTATTGTTGATTTACGAGGTAAATTTTTTACTAGAAGTGGGTCAAATATGTAAAATACCGTCAATTAAACTTTTGTTTGTTAGATTTTAAAGCCACTATATGCATATATTTTTTTTGCCTATTCTTAAAGGAATTATTTCGATGAAACAAAACCTAAGCGATGCACGTGATTGAGATGATTGACAACAAATAAAAAGTAATATTTGGTTGTTAAGTTCGTCAAACGTTTTCTAAAAAATATAACAGATAAAACAAAACAAAATATTACTCAAAGATTTATTCATAACAAATTCATAATAAATTAAATAGAAATATACACAAAAATGTAACTCATATATGTAGATCTTCAAGAATGAAAATAAAATCGTGACTGTTGAGTACACGATGAATTATTGTATGGAAATGGTATTTGTATAAGTAAAATTGGTGAATTTATGGCAATTATGACGTTAGATGCATTTGTCAAATGTATGAAAATATACGTTTATCAACACTGTTACGAGGCAGTGAAATTTAAAAGAATTTATGCCAGACTTTGGCAAGTGAAGTGGCCCTGTTACCTTTGGTTAGTTCAATGTGGATGTGTAATTTTTGAGTTTTTTTAAATATTTAATGAGGCATAAAAATATTAAGGACATAACATAAATAGGTAAACATCCGAAATTTATATTTCAAAGTTTATAAAATTTTACTTTCGAAGATTCAAGTTTGAGTCGATTAAATAAATAAATACAGGTTTATTGATAGCAACATAGTATGTACATTCACACATTTCAAGAACACATTAAAAAGAGAATACATTAAAAAACAGAAGCTATCAAAAGGTCTGGGCTCATCTAATAACGACCCCCCGGCCAAGATACAACCCGCCAATATGGAGCGAGCCCAGCCACGGGGACACCAGATGTTTTTCAGCCCACACCCTTGTATGTTATTCTGATTGTCCAGACATTATTTTAAAGAAAACTCAATTTGCAATCACTTAAAAATTCTTAAACGTTTAATGAACATTATTTATCTTGGCGTCAATATTTATTTCACAAAGATGAAAAAAAATAGACACAAAAAGTTTATTCGCTTTTATTAATGAAGAAAGATAGTTAACGATTGTCATTCACATTGTTTGACTAGTGGTTTACCTATTAATGAAGAAAGATAATTAACGATTGTCATTGACATTGTTTGACTAGTGGTTTACCTATTAATGAAGAAAGATAGTTAACGATTGTCATTGGCATTGTTTGACTAGTGGTTTACCTATTAACGAAAAATATATTTTTTATAATGAATGCAAAAAGCGGGTATTGAAACTGGACTTCTTAATTAATGGCATCCTTGTATAACCTCACGTGAGGCTGCAACTAGAGCCATGTGTGAAAATGCAAATTATTCCGGCGTTGGCGGAGAACATACGATGAAATAAAACTTATCAGATTTCATTATAAAACTATTGCCGATATTGCCGATAGGTATCTCCACGATAGATATTCGGCAATTCGATTAGGAAAGAAATTATAACTCTTTGATGTTTTATTTATTAAGATTCAGCCTAATATATCTGTCAGTATGATTTCGCTTTAAATCAGAGACGGAATCGACAAACTATTATTGAATCCATATATTTATTTATACGTTGAGGAAATCATCTAAATGTTATAGTGTTCTGGGGCGATGTTGTTTTGGGAGTGCCTTTCTGATGGATTGTATTTGGTTGTTTCGGAATTTGGTTGTTTCAATCATGAGTTTTTTCTCTTTCGTATCATTCTTTTATGATTTTCGTTTTTTTTCCAAGTTTTTCATTCTGGCAACATTATGTCGTGTTGTTTTTTTAATATACCTACTCACGTCATTTGTGTTTTTTTTTGTTATATTTATAAGTGCAGTTCTGTTTTGATTTTGTATTCAAGTTTTAGTGTTCTTTGTAAACTATATCTATTTTTTATAAAGGCGTTGGTCGTTTTTTAAATGAAACTATAAAATTTCAGCTCAAATTAAAGGTGTATGTGTGTAATATTTCGAATTTTCGAAAATGTTTATTAACATTTAATAAAACATTAAAATATGGTCAAATAAAGACTGTCATGTGATTCTGTAGTCTTATTGAGTAGACATTATCAAGCATAATACAAATTAGCTGGATTAAATGGAGAGAAACAAAGGGAGTTATGTGCGATAGAAGGTTACCGATAAAAACTAAAGAGCAAGATCTACAAGACAGTCATCAGGTCCGATATACTCGTTCTACATGGAGCTGAGTATTGCCCTTTAAAGAAAAAAGAGGAACAACTGTTTCATGTTGCGGAAATGCACACGCTACTGTGGCCACTGGACGTGACTAGATTGGACAAGATTCGAAATGAATAAATTCTTAGAAAAATGAAAGTGGCGACAATATAAGAAAAAGGCCTGGAAGCACGACTAAACTAATGTATGGGCACGTGCAATGGCGAGATGAAGGGTCTACCCTTAAAACAGTCACGACTTGGAAACTCTTAAATAGATGCAGACGGAGACCTAATAAAACCTTACATAAGAAAGCGGAGGAGGATATGTCAAGACTTGGACTATTCCAAAGTGATTGCCGAAATAGAAAAATACGGGGAAAGAATGTTCAGGCAGCCGACCCTAAATGGATAGTATAAGAGCGAAGGAAACTAAGAAGATTGTGTAGGCATTATCAATTTATAATATGATAACGTGGCCTACACCAAGATTGTTGTAGATTGCACACATTCTTCACCAGTAAAAAATAGTATTTGACGGCATTCCGGCCGAGTTTCTAAATAATACTGGAGAAACGAGCATTGATATTTTACGAGTACATATTATATGAAACATATACTCGTAGAAAACGGGCTGTTGGCCTCACTGGGTAGGTTCTAGATTTATTCTACTGCATAAAAAAGGATCTTAAAGAAAATGTGAAAAATATAGAATACTAACCCTTATTTTACATGGAAGCAAGGTTTAGCTGCAAGTTCTTAACCAACTGAAATACTTTACTGACAAACAAATTCTTAACCAACATCTGAAACACTTTACTGACAAACAAATTTCGAAAGAACAAGCGGGTTTTAAAAAGAACCTCGAGAACTGAATTTAAAGATCCATCAACTAATTGAAAGGGAATTTAACATACCAGCAGTACTATGTTTTAAAGACTATGCAAATACCTTTGAATGCATAAAATGGAACAAATTATAAAAGCTACTTGTAGATATGAATGTACAAATGTATCCTTAGTAGAAATACTCGAGAATAGAAATAGTAGCTTTGCAAGGGTAAACATAAATGATATAAAAACGGGGCCATTTGAAGTGCAAAAAGGCATTCGCTAAGGATGCACCCCTTATCCCATACTGTTAAATCTAGACGATAAAAGCTAACTTCCCAAATTATCAATTAACTGAATTGTTTATCACTCAAATATGCCTAGAAAAACAATACTTGGGATTATATTCAATGACATAAATTATCATTTGATTTTTATACTATCTTCCATGTAATATAGTCCATCTATTCAAATACATCTATTAAATTATTTCAGATGTTTCTGTTAATTGACCTTGAATTAAATTTTTATATTAAGTGGTTAACAGTTTTACTCTCCCAGATCTTTCAATTAAAAAAAGTTTACAATCAATATTTTTATTATTTCTGAAAAGTTTTTGTCAATAATAATTGTGTATAAAAAGTAATCGATAAATTTAACGAAATTATTTGGGTAGTAGAGTTTAACAAACAAAACGAAAAATATTAACTTTCGACTGCATCAATAATGTTCTAAAATATTTTCTAGTACATAACGCGGAAATCCACTCCTGTTTCATAGTGGCCGAAGGCGCATTCGGTATAGTTATTCAGATCTCAATCCCGAGATTTAGGTCAGCAACATCGGCATCGCTTCGTATTAAATATGAGTCGATATTATCAAATTACAGGTAGTAAAAACTTCGTGTACGGAGCCAAACTAAAAAGGAAGCATCACGAATCTTTGATTTGTATGAATCATTGCTGCCCTTATTTTATCGACGTGAGATACAATATTTTTACTTCGTGAGTTGCAAGAGTTAAAAATAATAGAGATTTTAAACATTGACTTTTAATACACTCAGAAAAATGTGAAGGTTGTAGGGATTTAAATTTAATTTCCTAAAAATATCTTCTATAAAAAAAAACAATTACTTGGTCGAGTTAAGAAAAAAAATAAGATATACTCGTACATCAAAAGACAATTTACTTTATATAATAAAATTATTTCGAAGTTTTTAGATCAAAAGAATGCTAGGAGGAATTCTCCAATTTAAACAAACTTCCCATACAGAATGTCACAGTTCAAAACTTTGCTCTTTTACAAATAACATCACGCCATTCCCTGTCAGGGTAAGCAGAGAGACTAGAGCAACACACACATTTGTCTCTTCTACATCCTTACATCCTATAGCACTAGAATGTCTCATCACGACACACATACTTCGCCTCTTATATTTCCATATATCTTGTCATAGCGCCGGGCTATCCTATCTCAAAATACATTCTTCGCCTCTTCTACATCCATACACCTTTTTAAACAACTCCTGCGATTTTTTTGCCTTTGTTTTTTTCATATATTTTTTTAAATTGATAAGATTATCAGACAGTGAAAATAGCAAGCTTATAACTTTAGGAAAACAGAAGACGCACGAAATATACACTCAGCCATCATCCTTTTTTACTGTTTTATAGATTTGTTTTCAGGTTTGCATTGAAGTTCGAAGCACCCAGTTGTCAGGTTGATATTTTTATCGCACTTACAACTATAGGGTGTCCCAAAAATGTATCCCAAAGCACTAGAATTTCTCATCACGACACACATCTTTAGCCTCTTATATTTCCACATATCTTCTCATAGCGCCAGACTATCCTATCTCGAAACACATTCTTCACTTCTTCTACATCCATACACCTTTTTATACAACTCCTGCGGTTTTTCTGCCTTTGCTATTTTCATACATTTTTTAAATTGATAAGATTATCAGACAGTGAAAAAGGCCGGCTTATAACTTTGGGCCTACAGATGGATTGGACACAGAGGTATTATTAAATACCTCTCGCGCTCTCTAGACCTCACGCCAGAGGATTTTTATGGGGACTCATCAAAGATAAAATTTGTAATAAAAATCTGTCAAAAATTAATTAATTGAAAGCAACCATTGAAAGAAAATACGTCTAAATACTAAAGCAAAATACTCGTGATAGTTGCGATTCCACGTTATCAGCAGTGCATAAATTAGAACTGGCATAAATTTGAGCTCTTACGATATGTAAAAAGAATCGACGTGTATCTTCTTTACTTTGGAGTTTTAATCTTAGGTACATTTTTACAAATACTGAATTTATAATAATTAAATGTATATATATTTTGGGATACCATGTATAAGATGGAAAGTCACCACTTAAGATGGTTAGAAAACAGTTTAATAAAAGATCAGCTTGATACAGAGGCCATAGAAATGATACTTCGTTTCAAATATTATGATCAATAGGTCGTTGTACACAAATTGAATGGCTATCGTTATCGGTGATGTGGGTTAGTCAAGAGTCACGACTGTTAAATAAAACGGCAATTACGTCTGATTCATAATAGACAAAACAATCGAACGTTTTGTGATTCGGGCCAATTTGTTACAAGAACAAACAATAACAGTTGTTCGATCAGATCAAGATAAACAATGATATACGAGTAGATAAAACCTGTCAGCTTTAATATTAACATTTCACTCTGATCTCGGTAGGGAATGGATTTATTAATTCTTAAGTTGGCATTTTCCTAAAACGAAGCACATAACAAAAGGGCAAAATGTAGACTACCGTATTAATGCAGATATTAGCTGCCAAGAGTGTAGAAATCATATTATAATATATATTTTTATGAACATTATACCATACACACAATAGTCGTCGTTGCTGGGCCTCGTAGTCGAGGATCTCCTCGTCATTCCAACGTTAATTCAGTTGGAAATCGAAGCTGTGCCTTGTAGTTTTTGTTTGTTTCTTTTCAAATGAATGGGCCGTTGCCCACCAGCAAATCACCGACCATATTTCTGCATTGGATCCGATAGCTCACCGACCGAAGTGAGACGATAAGAGCACATCGGCATGTTGTTTTTTTTTCTTTTTTGAAAGAATATATATGACCGAAATCATAGGAATCCGTATACCCTCGAATATTAGACGAGAAAAATGCCTGTGTCATTCGAGGGGAATAGCATAGCGCGGGGTCGAACGACCTTCTGCACAAAAGTCCAGTGCTTTATCGCGCGGCCATGCAACACTTAATCTACTACATTTAAAGCCAAAAGTGTTCCAATCACACATCGAAAGATCTACTAAGGTTTCTTCATTGTTCGTTTTCTATGGTGAGTTGTCGGCGATTTTCTTACCAAACACGTTTTTCTGAACATATGCAGATGCGAAGAAGTACAAAATCTAATAGCCGCAGTCGCCATCTTTCATTCCTTACGCTAAATTTATATAAATATATATTTTGAGTTATTATAATTTTAATCTATCGATAATAGTGGATTCAAGTACCCAGTCGGAGTGCCCTTTAAAAGATTTTAATCTCTAAACGGCGGTTTATAATAAGTATTTTTTTAATTATTTTTAGTACATAACACAATATGGAATTAAGTTAAATACTTAATCGGGATTTAAAACCTGTTGGAAAAAAACTTGAATTTTTCACCATCAATAATTTGATCTAAAAAAAATTTTTTTTAAATACTATCCTGAAAAAGGATTCTTCATAATAAAGAAAAGAATCAATTATAGTATATTTATTCATAAATAGGAAAACATACTTGATTCATGTTTGATTTCAATTCCATTTTCTTCAACTGCACTACAAAACTCAAGATTTTTAGTGTACAAATAATACTTAATAAAGAATATTTTTTTCAAGAAAACTAACCTAGTATATATTATATCTTGATATACGAGTATATTTGAATTTTCTGAAAAATAAACATTTTTTATCAAGTACCACAATATGGGCAACTCCAACATAAGGTAGAATTAATATTATGGTCACATCCAATTCTATTTATTATAAAAAGATCTAAAATTAATCTAGTCGAGTACTTGTGCACTATTATTATACATTACCGAGTTGTTCACGCTTCTTTTTATCTAACTGTAAGGCTAACCAAAAGGTAAGCCTTAAATTTTTCTAGTTATAAATAAGATACGTAAACACGTGTCTAATTGATAACCAGAAAATCGCAGGTTAGTTAAAATTCAACCCACGCAGGCATATAAGAGTTTTAGGATAGGATCTTGAAAATCACTAAGTCATTCAAGAGAAGTTGCGTCGGTAAATGTATCAGTCTTAACGAGTTGAGTTCGAAAGTCTACTTTAAATGTTAAAAAATTGTTTTTGATAAATTCCATGATTGCCTTGTGAACATCATATCATACATATCTGTAAAAATCTTTCATTTTATTGAGGTGTCATCTCCTATAGAAGGTTGCCCACCATCGTGTCAAACCTTATTCTATTCATTCCATCCCGAAATAACTCTGTAAAATAGCACCTAAACCACTCCTTAAAGTCATTTCTAAAAGATGAATTTAACATATTTAAGTCCTTCACAAATCAGTTGCATGGGCACTATTATTTTAATTTGATAAGAATGAACTTGACAACATTACCTTTATTTTTCATTCAACCATAGGAAATATTTAAATTTAAATAACTATAAAGTTGTCGATAAATACTGTACAGCACCGTACAAAGACTGTAGAATAGGTGGATAGCTGCCGCTCAATATTCGGAGATTTCGGCTCACTTTATGCTTTTCCGGTGAAAAGTAGCAGGATGAAGAGATTCCTCTTTAACAGGTAGAAGTTGGTCGTAAGTAAAACACAGTAGACTGTAGTGAAACTGATAATGTATTTTTGATGGTTTGCGCTACTTATGTGTGGCCAATCGCTCATCGTAAGCGCTTATTTTGGCCCGTGCATGCCGTCATGGCTTGCGAGATATTACGTATTTCGCACGTTTTCGCATGCATGGGCCGGCCGACTTTTGATAGTAGCTCTCGCGAAGGCCACGCATCAGGAACATTTCATTATAGTCGGTACACAGCAAGTACATTAAATAAAATATCTTTAAAATATAAAATAAACAAGAAAACATACAGCAATCATATTTTAGGTGACGCATACGTCCAATACAAATACACATTACGCTCTGTAGAGGCAGAGAGAATAGATGAAGCGTATTTAAATATATAATATTATGCACATACTACAATATATTGATATTAATAAATCTATATTTATTTATCCCCAAACCTTTCTATCCAAGCACACAACATTCGCCTCCTCCACGTTCATATATCTCGTCATGCACAATCTTCTATTCTGTCATATCCTCAATTTGCCTTCATTGAAATTCTGGTCCTTTTGATCCAGACACGTTTTCCTCGCTCTACTTATTCCACGCACACCTTGCACTTCTCATTTGTATACTCTCTTAATTATTACTTCGTCGTTCATTCTCTATATATGTCCATATCATCTTAAAGCTCCTGTAAAAATTAAATTTAGGAAGCTCATAGTTTCGGTTATGAACAAAAAATATATTTTCTTCATGATTTTCAAGAGTGAAAATTAACTCGGTGTTTTTTTTTGTTTAGTTGTAGTAATTTAAAACAAGTAATTTTGTCACTAAGGTTCAATCAAGTTCAACTCAAAATTTAAAATATGGACTGTGAATAATAAAAACCAAAGAATCTAATCAAAACACTGGTCCAAACATATGACATCAAGAGTATAAAACGGCCTGCGAAAATCCATAAGAAGCGATGAAGATGACAGGTATACGACCCGAGTTCACCAATACTCTGAGAGAAGGTGTAGTCGAACAGGATGGCGAGGGCGTGTTACATACAGCTTTATGGAGTTTCCATCAGATGTATGTCACCTTCATGTGACATTTATTAACTATTTGTTGATATCATAAAACTAAATCCATGTAAAAATACTACACAACTCTCCAACGTGCAGTTTTTTTTCTAATGCGTTTTATTGTTGATCTATTATTTAAACGATGTCGATCAGATTTTATTTATATTTATTTAAAAGAAATAATTTTAAAACAAATTACGAATATTATAGATATTTTTATTGTTCTAAACAAATCTTTGTTGAAAATTGTAACATAAAAGTATCTTAAATAAAATTGTTTGTGGGCTTTAAATATAAATTAAGAAAGCTAAACATAGATTAAAAAGTCATCGTTGAGATTGAAAATCCTCCGTAGTTTCACTTCTAATTGACTTTTGTTTGAACTTTGAATTTATCGCCATAAATTAAATAAATATCTTTTAGATAAAAATTTCGCTTTTCTGAAATAAAAAAACTGAAATGAAAATACGTGTTTGAAATAAAAATATATATATATTTTTAAGTTTGGTTGAATAAAACATTTTTTGGCACCGAGGTCTAAAACTTTAAGGGCTGGACAAGTTAGAGCGTGTATAGTTAGGTACTACGCCCAAGTTTCTTTCAAAAGAGGCTGTTAACGGGAAATATTTTCTATAGACAGCATCTAAACGTTGTTTAATATTAGCCGGACTTTTACCTTATTTTAAAAGAAACTTGACAACCGCGGGGTATTAAATTTTTAACGATATAACGAAACAATTTTTTTAACTATAATATTGCTTGACTATGCGCTGTACATGGCCGGCGTGGTATCTGTCCATACAAGTTCTAACTTGTTCAGGCTGGAAACTTCTGAACCTTAGTGGCATTGGTTTGGTTTTGAAAGAAGTATTCTGAATGTCTTAAATATAATAATTAAAAATACCGACGTCATCTCTGCCTACACCGACAGGGGCATGGCGTGATGGTATGTATAAATGATCAAGAAATAAAAATAAATTCTTAATAACTTTTAATATCCACATTAAGCTAGAACTATTGAAGGCGAACGAACATTACATTGCCATTTTCTAGTTCTTAGTTAATAAAGGTTTATAACAGTAATTTCGTCAGTTTAAACTCTTTATGTAAATATAGTAGAAAGACATGTTTTGCTTCATTTGAATGCTAACCGAATGATAAGTGTGTCGGTGGAATAATCTGACATTAGGAAAATTTAAGTTGACACATGGACCGGACCGCCTTAGTTTATTTATAGCATGTTTTACTGTTGAACGGATAATAAAATTAAAATAAATATAATTTAAAAACGATAAAGTTTTTCCGTAAAATATAAAAAAAACAGATGTTTTATATAACATATAAACACAGGAAAAAATAATAGGTATTTTTTTTATCAACGTTAAGAATGTATGATTTGCACAACATAACATGGTCGAGGATAGCCGTCAGGAAACAGACCACTTAGATGACAATGACAGCACTTCCTAGATAGTATGTTGACAGACCCTGGAGAGAGTTGTCGATAGGGGCTGTTCGAAAGGATGGCTTATCAGAAATAAGTAAGTAGCATCACTGAGGAAGATTTAAATGAAGGCAAATTGAGGATATCAATAAATCATGACATTTGTTAATACATTAACAATCAATATTCATTCATTCATTAGCTCTCCTTTCAGACGTTTTCCATGCCCACGTAAAATATGACTTATATTGCGTTTTCACGAAACAGCGATTTAAATAATCTGACAATCATTTTACTGTGATATGTGAATAAAATAAACACGAAAAAAGCAAGGTGAAAATAATGCAACTTGTCGGGATTATTTTTAGAAGCCTCTGTTTTTATCAGTATGATTTATATCCATTTCCTCCAAAAAATATATAAATTTGCTTGTACTCGTACTATCTAAAGGTGAATATCTACCTTAGTGTATGTCTCGTATTTTTGAATTATGATGTTAGCCCAACCTGAATATCGATCGCATTTCAGGGAACTGATCTTCATTTTGACGTGAAATATAACCTTTCATTAATTTACCACTACCGGGAAGAATCTCTTTGTGTAACACCTATACATCGGTTAATTTCTGCCGAATTTATCATTTCATTTGAAAGAAACATTTAACATTTCAGAATATAACGAAACAACGCATCTTATATCGGTTCTAGCTGACATAATACTGAGGGAAAAGGTAACAAATTTTAACGGTAAAATTGCCTGACCATGCACTGGATACTACTAGTCCATACACGCTCTAACTTGTTCAGGCTGGAAACTTTTGGTCCTTAGTGATATATCTTACTACTTAAAGTACCTAAAATGAATTCGAAAAGTGTTCAGTAATAAACATTTCTTAAAAACGAACAATCGAAACCTTATTATTTGTTAAATGTTAAATAAATACGGATTTTGAAGAATTTTTATAAATGACCATTAGCAATATGACTTGATGTAATAAAAAGTTTTATAAGATGATAAGTGGAACATTAAACAGTAAGTTTTATAAAGATGATAAGTGGAACATTAAACAGTAAGTTTTATAATCATCCTATTATGTAACTCATGATTGAGCATCGTGACTTTCATGATAGCCTCCGACGACTTCTCTCCATTTATACCTGGACTCCGCGGCTCTAAGGTCAGTTGTTAAGGGTAGTCCTGTTGCATTTCTCACTTGGTCAGTTCAACGCATTGGGAATCTTCCTCTTGTGCGTCGTCCTTTCCACGCCTCCAGTAGCCACAAACGTCTCCAAACTGCCTCCTTGGCCACGATCAATGTGTCCAAAGAATTGGAGGACTCGTTGAAGGCAAATTGACGACAATCCGTCGGTGATTCTCAGTTATTCGATATTGGAAACGTTAGTTCACCTTGTTGTCCATGGAATTCGTAATATCCTTATCCAGCACCACATATCAAATGCATTTATTTTACGTCTCGCTTGCTCTCAGAGTCCCAGTTTTGCGCCAAACGTAATTATGCGATGACAAGAGACTTAACTAGGCGCATTTTACGTCTCTCGCTTGCTCTCAGAGTCCAAGTCTTCGCGCCAAACGTAATTATGCGATGACAAGAGACTTAACTAGGCGCATTTTACGTCTCTCGCTTGCTCTCAGAGTCCAAGTCTTCGCGCCAAACGTAATTATGCGATGACAAGAGACTTAACTAGGCGCATTTTCGTCGTCATGTTAATATTTTTTATAACATTTTATAATTTGAAATGGAGTTCTAAAAAACTGTTCGTGGAGATTAAGTAAAATTGGTTGTTTGTTTTATATGAGGTGACAATGCATGAGAGAATACGAAATGAAGTGATAAGCAATGAATGCGAACTTAAGGCGATATGTTAAGTAAAATGAAGAAGAACACTGAGATGGTTTGAGGAAGACCAAGAGAAGCATGATTGAATCAAGTGAATGATATTCAGAAAGAAGGAAACGTAGAAAGTCAGAGAAATCATATCAGATGTATGAGAAGGTGTAAAGATGTAGAAGAATCTAACGATGTGCGTCGAGATAAGAAAGTCTGATACTTTGTTATATTAGCTTACCCCGACAGGGAAATTACGTGATGGTATTTATGTAATAACATTTGCACTGACTGTTTTTAAAAGTCTCGTCAAAATAATTGCACATAAAAAAAAAGCAATGGCGTATTAGTTTAGTATTATCGAATAGACTTGCAACTTTTGATTTCCGTTTATTAAATAACTAATGTATTATAAAAGTTATTTAAACAGTAATAAAAATAATCGCCCCTTCTAATTGCATTTATTTAAAGGAGTAATATATTATGTATACTCATATTTTCAGATCGGACGAATCGTAACGCTAGGAGAATGCTTTGTGAAACTCAATACTGACTCGTAACATTTTATGAACGAGTCAGTCACCTATTCGTCGGAATACTTTCAAGTAAGATTCTCTTTTAATAAGTTAATTTGTCAGACACTTAACTGAAATTGGATAATTGACAGGTGTCTCGTGAACTAGTGATGTTTTCTTCGGGCAGAATTTCATTCTAAGAACTTTTAAATTAAGGTGTAAATATAGATATGTACTTTTAACAAAGTGAAACTAATGTCACGCGAGAAAATTATTCTGAACTATGATAACATCCAAAACATTAATAATATTTCTATTGATATTTATTTTACTTCTCACGACAATTTCGATTTTTTTTAGCTATTGTCAATTATACAAAACAGCGAATAATTACTATTTATATATTCAGCCATAAAATAAATTAAAAATAACTAATGGTAGTTTTTTTTATATTATTATTGATTAAAACTATGGACTTCTGAAGCCAAAATCGTAATATTAAAATTAATCTTGAAAATTAATTAATATGTTAAAAAAATATTAGTCAACAATTGAAACACTCAATGAAGAATAAATAATGCAATGTGAGTCTTTGGAACCAGTGATGAACTAATGTTAGACTCACTACATCATTGGCATGTTTCAAATAGCGATTGAAAAAACTCTTAATTTCAAGTCACACTCTTAAATTTACTCCCAGTTTCCCATTCTTCTCCAACATACATATCTCTTTCCTTTGATTGATGATATCTCAACTTTTTTTTGTTATTTATACTGTTCATGGATATTTTATATAAATCAATAATAAAAAAAATTTGAACATGTAATTTACTTTTGTCAGGTTGGTTGGAAGAGATTTCCATGTGGCAATAAACCTGCAGATTTGTTGTACAAATGAATAAATAAAGAAGCGTACTTGTAAATGGACACTTGAGAATGTTTATTCTGTTTCTTTTAAATTAACGATTTTTTTTATAACATGGAGGTATATTTAACTTTAAAATTCTTAGCACATTTCAGATTTATAAAATTCGTGTAATGCATTTACGTATAAAAAAACACGTAAAAATAATTCACAATTTCAATAAACCGTTAAAAAAATATAAAACACGTGTGAATAACAAAAAAAAAACAAATATTTTTGTGTTGTAAATAACGTTAAAAATTAAACAATTTACTTTTTGGCTAAAAAATCACAATGATTTGTATTGAAAATCCTTTTAACTAAATTGATCTCTTTCACCTTGTTTTACATATAAATTGGGTGATGATAGTATTGCAGTATAAAAATTTTATGAGCGTTGGTCATTCAAAAGCTGGTGATTTCAACACGTCAGGATGGTCGGCTCCTATTAAGTTCTTATGTTAGTTTTAATTCACAGATTGTATTATAAAATATTTTACAATATAAGCTTGGTAAGAAACGTATTGAGTGCATTTTGACAATGCTTTTGTAAAGCGAAACAGGCCTGCCCCGCTTTAATTTAAGTTTATTATGTAGATTTTTTTTATTTCCGACTTTAACCGCTTTGTTTCAAGAAATACATATTATTGAAATGATCGGTAGAAGGTGAATAAACTTAATGTGACCTCTCCAAGAAAAAAAAGATGTCAAATAACCGTAAGAATAAAAAGGAAAATATATGGGTACAAGTATATACAAGCTCCATATAACAGATAATACTTCATCAAAACATTGACAACCTACAGTTGAGTCATGACGTATCCATAAAAACCAACAGTGCCTTATGCGTATTCAGAAATGACAGGCAAGGCGCTAGGACTGTCTTGAGAAAAATAGTTTTATTCATAAATTAAATCGATAGTGTTACCCGAGAGTTTAAAAAAAAATATTTCACTAGCTATGCCCGCAACTACGTACGCGTGGATATCGGAAAGATAAAAAAGTAATTCGTAACTGAAAGTAGTAGGTACATAATGTAAAACAAGTATTAAATTTAATGAAGTGTTTTAATTTATTTAATTCCATCATATTTAAGGCCACAATATTCACCACTTAGACAAGGGCCTCAAAATTCAATAAAAGTAAAAATATGCTTACTGTGAGTTATTTATAAGACTAAGGTACGAGTATATGTTACTTTTTTCTGATTTTTGTAGCCTTAATTCAATGCAACAAAATTTTGCGGCCTGAAAAAGTTAGTGCGTGTACGGACAGAAATTGTGCCAGCCACGCTCAGCGCATAGTTATGTGATGTTAGAGTTAAAATTTGACACATCTCCCTACAGTAGTATGTCGACTAGAGCCGATAGAAGACGTGTTGTTTCGTTATATCCTTACATGTTAAAAATAGAATATCGCGCGGTTGTCATATTTCACACCAAAAATTCGGGCACCATAGTTTCACTTAATCGTAGGCAGAGAACCTATTGAAGGCGACTATCGTCATGGCATTCACTTCAGAAAAGACAAAATATATTTTTTTAAGGTATTGAAAAACATTTTGGCCAGCGTATCTAATTTAAAGTGCCGCGCGCTTGTTTTTTTTTTTTGTTTTGGGAACAAAAACCAACTCACAAACTCGGTCTCTACATTATTATAAAGTATAGATTACTGAATTTATTTTCGATAAGTTTTAATTTAATAAAGTTTTATACGCCTCAGTTTCAAATCTTATTCTTACGTTTTCAAAATAAGTTTTTTTTACAGACGAATATGTTTGTTGGGTATGACTGATGCCATAAAAATAATGTTTGGCTGATGGATCACAGGTATGAGAATACGACTTAAATATTTTGCATTGTTGTATAGACAAGATACCTTAAGAAGTGCCGATTTTCTCCTTTTTAATGTTGTATTATGATAAACAAGTCATACACAGCACCCTGTCACTTATTCATTTACTTTAAATCGCTGAAGAAAGTTCTACAGATGTTCTCACCTAAGATATTTGTTCATTATATTTTACTTCATATTGTACGTATTTCACTAAAATAAGATTGAATTTTCTTTTGTAGATCTACACTGCATTAGACAAGAATTGGCGGGTATTACAAAAACACTATTTCATTTAATCAAAAATTCTTTTAAAATAGAAAAATATACTTAAAGAAACCGAAAATGAAATGAAGTGATTAGGGATGCACGTGAACTAAAAGCTGACGTATTAAGTAAAATGAAGGGAGAAATCTTAGATGGTTTGGGCACGAATAACGAACGGATAAAGAAAGATTAATAAAACAAATATACAGTCGAAATGTGAATGGAAAGCGTGGTAGAGGAAAACCGAGGAAACAATAGTTGGATTAAGTTAATTATATTTTGAAGGAAGAGAATGTAAAAAGTCAGAAGTAGCGTAGGAATTGTATGAGGTGTATGGTATATGAGGAGAAGGCGAGATTTGTGAATATCGTGATAGGAAACTCAGGCGTTCTGTCGCCTCCGACTATCCCGACAAGGAAACGGCGTGAATGTATGTATTGTATTATTATTTTGTTGTATAGAAAACAGTCTAGCGGGCTTATTGTAATGTACCAATCGGTTACAATCAACCAGAAATATTGTAAAGAGGCCTGAAGTGAAAACTAGACTGGAACCCCACTCGAAAAAATATTTGGTACCACCGGGAATTTAACCCGTAACCCCCGGGTCAATTATTAGATTCACTTATCATTGATACTCACTTTACAATGTTGGTACGTAAATAGAAGAATTTGGTTGTTAATAATATATCAAGTTTCATTTCGATAAGAAATACTTGTATACTTTGTTCTAAGTTGCTTTTCACTAAAATTTAACATTATTAAAGATTTCCAGTTTCATTCCGGAAACGGATTTAACTCATACGTTTGTTCTAAAGAATCTTAAATGAAAGTTTGTGATAGTTTCCGTAAGACAAAATTTTATTAAAAGTATTCCAGATTTTTATTATGGATTAAAACGATAAGATGGTTGCAAAAAGAGGTGCAGATGGTAAAAGGAAGACACGATCGTGACAATCACAAATAGCAAGCGAGGCTTTAGAGAAGCAGCAACACAACGACATGAAGCATCACAAAGCCAAGCATAGTATCATGCTGAAAAAAAATTCAAATACGTCATTATTGACGGATAAAATAATTTTAAGTTTCTTGGTCCGAAATTGAGATTTATTTCAATTTACCGCAAGACAATGTTAGAACGGAAATAATTAATGTGAAAGAATATCTGGAAATCGCAGAAATTAATTACATTCACTAGATACTATTCGCAAGAATGATTTCTCCAATTAGATACAATTGCTCAGCGTCCGGTCGTCACCGATTACAGAATATTTGTCTAGATATCTCTTTCTTTGAATGTTCTGTCATTGAACCGAATGTTGGATATCAGAATATTGATATTTATCCGTAGAGCGATGCGAAGAATGTGTGGAAAAACGATGAAAGAATAAGGAAGGAGGAAAGAATGCGAAATAAAAGATAATATAGTGATAAAGATTTTTTTTTTTTTTTTCAAAACAGGCTTAGCCCAATTACTTTGAAAATACAAAACATCAAAAAAGAAGAAAAATTACATAGAGGGGGAAAAAATAAGTTAAAAAATTATATAAAATAAAAAATAATGCATATGCATACAAACGAGTAAATACACACAAACATATTACACACATATATTCACAGTCATTTAGGTATGTTGATGAGTGCCTTCTAACGCGCTCAATCTAAGAAGAAAATTTACTTTTGCTTTTGGTAATGTGATATGAAATATGTTAATATCCGAAGCAGTCCCGTTCAGAAGAGTTAAGGCCCTTCCAACAGGCATAGCTGGAAGACCCGTTCTTGCGTATGTTATTGAGAACAGTTCTTGCCGGCGCAGTCTAGTGTAATTGTTAGGAACATTTAACGCTAATCTTTGTAGTAATGCTGGACAGCTCACAACTCCTCGAACGAGTTGAACAAGATGAAGAAAGAAGCTTTGAGATGGTTCAGCCACGTAGAAATAATGCACGATGACCTCCGTGACCTAGTTGGTAAGCCGTTTGTCTTCCAACCTTTCCCCAATGGAACCAAGATTTTTTTAAATCGTGTAATGGCAGTCCCAGCCGTATCACGAATGTGGGCATACTATAGGGAATCTAACTCTGAACCATTGGGTTACCCTAGTGATAAGATACATTTTTATGGGAATTTTATGTGGGCATGGTGAGAAATAAATACGAAAAAAAATATGACATAATGAGATTCTTTTTTGCAACTATACTATAATCATTTTTTAGATTTTTAAAAATATTTTTCACATATAAGACGATTTGTTAAATTCAAAACCTACGCATTGAACAATGATTTATAGCGTATAAAATGGCTGAATATTGAATTTAGTTGTATTTGTATTCTAATTCTAACAATTTCGAGTGTATATTATTAGTTTATAAGGCATTCCATCATACAAAAAGGATGATTTGTGCCATAAAAATTCAAATGAAAGGTGGCAGTGTAAGAATATGGAAGAAACTACATTAATACTAAATATTTAAGGAGTTAAGCACAATAATTCAGATATCTGACTAAATTGAATTAAAATGAAATGCCAGTAAGCAGGACATATTGAATGGACATGGGACATTAATTGAGTAAAACACTCAAAGATAATATGGGCTTCTCACCCGTTTCACACTGGCATGTAGTGATTTCTTTTATATGGATTTTATAAAAGTGGTTTTCTATCCGACAGTGGCCTTTTCTAATCCTGCATATAAGACACAATTCATTTGGACAGATTTCTTTTATACAACCAAGGTTTAGTGGGTATTTTGACCTGGCTATTTCTGTACCTTTCTTGTTACCAGACATCTCCCAGGCCCTTGACCAACTGGTGATTAAACGGTTTTAAGTATGCGATATGAAATACTGGGTAGAAATTAAATAGTTAATTGAAAATTTATAGGAAAAGAAATAAAAACCTTGCGAGATTAATTTATTTTTCCAGTCACACTAGGCCCTCCTAACTCTGGCTATCATAAAAAAAGCCTCTCTGCTTTGAGCCAAATAAATCAGGTCCCCTACACCCTAAATTCCTGTCCAATCCAGTTGCCTAGCAACGATATCTGTCTTCTTTTGATACCCTATCGGTCCTCAATCTTACCCTTACGAACTTTGATATGAGTGAGCCACTCCCTTTGGGTTTCAGCTCGTATAAGGACATTGTAAACCCTTTTGGGTATCCACATTTTAAACGCATCTAATCTATTAATGCTTTCAGAATCCACGTCTTAACACCACAAAATACAATCAATTGATTATTTAATATATCACTAAGATACAAAAGTTTCCGGCCTGAACACGTTAGAGCGTGAATGGGTAGATATCAGCCACGCCCAGCACATAGTTAGGTGATGTTACAGTTAAAAATTGACATCTCTCTCCTAAGTAGTGTGTTAACTAGAGTCGATAGAATAAGTGTTATTTTCGTTATATTTTGAAATACTAAAAATTGAATTACGCGCAGGTATCTAGTTTCTTTCAAAAGAATTATTATTTAAATTAAGATCAAACCCAGTTTACAAATATCTAGGTCAAATATTGGCTTGGCTTTGCAACGAAAAAAAAAGATACCACTTCATTGCAGAAGACCCTTTTTTGTCTCTTTGTTTCTATGAGTGAAAATCTTATAAATTTGCACGAATGCCCCAAAACGATATTCGACAAAGCCGCAATTGATTTTTTTTATCGTTTCAATTCTGTTGCGGCAAATTGGCCACGCATTTTTATTAACGAAATTTTACTTAAGGTCGATTAAAAATATGATTTGACTTTGAAATTATTGAAGACAAGGTGATAATCCAAATATAATTATCAAAATTATAATTTGATACGCCCATTGCTTCGAGGATATGACCTTCTAAAATACTTAAAAACATTTATTAGGGAAAACCCATTACATGGGATAAGCAATAATATATCAATTTTATTTGAACACATCCGTAAAGAGTTGAATATTATAATTTGAGAAGAAATCTGTCAAGTTTATTTTGTGTTGTTTTTATAGATGCTCCATGATTGCTATCTTTTGAATGGTTATTTTTTATACAACTTGATTTAAAATATTTTTTTAAATATAGTCATATGTCCAATGTTTAGGGAAACTAGAGGAAAGAAAGCAGAAATAAACAAAATCTAAAGACTTGCTCCTGTCTGTCTTTAAGATGTGACATCTACACTATTAAGAAGTAGATTCAGAATTTGAAATCAATAAAAAAATTGTGTTTATGAATTGTTTAAAAATTGTGAACATTAACTTGTCGGATCATACAAATATACTGCAACTCACGTCTTTCGCACCATAAATACATTTTTGATCACAGATTCAACAACCACTGTGGCTTAGTTGGTAAAACTCCTGTATCCTGCCCGACTCGGGAATTGCGGGTTTGCTTCCCGATGGTGTCCAGATTTTTAAAAAGGATTCCAGTCCTGTTTTCACTGAAGACTTGTTTCTGGTTAGTTAGAAGATATTACTACATAACAATAAACCCGCCAGGTTGTTCTGTATACAACGAAAGTCTAATACAGAATACTCTTTAATAAATTGTCGATGAATATTTATCGCAGCAAACAAAAACTGAAATATGACGTATAAATAGGTCTTCAAAACATGAGAAAATATAATATGGGCGATATACGGATTTATATAAAAAGAATAATTGAAAATGGAATTTAAAAAGGACATAAACCCTAAACGACTTGATAAGTTTGCATATGAAGGAGTGAGATGTGTTTATTGAATATTTAAAATCAAGCAAAAAAAATGTTTCCATGAGCATAAAGTATATTTATACGGCATTTTGATGAGGACGATTGATCATTTTTTTTAAATGTATAAATAATCTAAAATGACATGATGATCATGATATGATGTCTGTCCCGTATGGGGTAATCGAGTATGATTTTCAATCATTCTGTGGATGGAAAACGTCTGTTAAGTGTATTGGTGTATTGTGTGTGATGCACTTCAGCAAATACACATCCTGCAAATCGTTCCGATGGAAAGGAGATAAAACTTCCAAGACGATCGGAAGATTTAATCTGCTGCAGCTTTTCGTTAAGTAAAGTTTCATATAGCGCTATTTTGTTTTGCTCAATAAGGCTTTAAAATTAATAAAAAGCAGCATATAAGCTACAGAAAAAAACATACATTCAGATGTAAAATGGTCTAAGTAAAACCAGGCCGGAAGTAAGTGTATCCGCCAGGAATCGAACATGGTACTCCCGCTTGCATAGCGTGAATACTAACAGTTAGACTACGGTCGCCGATAAATGACAAAGTCGCTAGACATAGTAATTAGAAATGATTAATAAAATAGTTCTACACCGGAAACTGCTCCGATTTAAATAGTCCCAAGGAAGAGAAGGTTGATAATTATGATGGATAAACATTAAAGATTAATACTATGTAAGGATCATAGAGGAATACGTTATGTGGTATCTCTATGGTAAGGATATACATGTTTATGCATTAATACCAAGAAGGCAGCGTGCAGCATTTAAGGCAAGGCACATTACCATAATGCAAGAACCGGAAGATCTACTGAAAACAAATGCGCTTTGAGCAAACAGGTCTAGGCCCTATCGACTGGCTTTGCTTACCCCTTTTAGTCTGAAGACGTAGGTTGGTGTCCACTATCCCGCACTAACATATGTGTGAAGAATTGAAAATAATGGTACTTAAACTACTGGATGCTTAAGGCCTTGTCTTGAGTAATGACTTACAGTAGAGATAGCCAAACGGTAAGTGACGACTAAAAAAAACGAATAAAGAAGAATAAATAGCCGTGATATTTTCATCAATCATAACGGACTTTTTCTTTTGAGACGCAAAACTATCGGTAGATTCGTGATGATCAGTTTGTGAATAGAATCACATGAAAACAGAACAAATGATTAGGGATGAGTGTGAACTTTAGGCTGGTATGTTGAGCAAGATAAAGAAAACCACTCTGAGAGGGTTTGGGCACGTGGAACGAATAAATGAATAAAGACTAACGAAACCAATATACAGTGCAAATGTGAGTGGAAGACATGGTAGATAAAAACCAAGGAAAGTATGGTTAAATCAAGTGTACGATATTTTGAAAGAAGAGAGTGTAAAAAGTCAGAGGAGTCTTAGAAGCTGTATGAGAAAGTTTATGGATGCAGAGGAGGCGAAAGATGTGTGTAGCGATAGGAAAGTTTGGCACTCTTTTCTTTTTGCCTACCCCGATGGTATGTTTTTTTTTTAAATTTAATAAAGTGATATATAGTACAAACATTTGTCTAAGGCTATACCTATATGGAAATTTATATCTTAAAAACTAATCTAATTTATATATATTACAACTACGAACTAACTTAATTTTAATTTCCTACATGTCATTTTATTTTTAATAATATTAATATACAATATAATATGATTTCTTATAATTAGTTAACACGTACATACAACTTATAACTAGATAACAATTCTTACAACTAATTATTTCGCAAGTACATGTCTACTCGTTTGGCGGAACAAATATGGGTATCTTTAAATATGCGTCTATTTTAGAGCAAAAACATTTATTCAGGTTGACATTTTTTTTAAGAGATTTAGTTGACAAAGGTTGTATTGTCTTTTTTTTAAGTAGTTTACCAAGAAAATAAAGATTAATGACTGATAAATGAACATAATAGAGTTGTTTTCAAATTCTACCTAAAGCCACATACGCCACCTATATATCACATTGAAATCTCAAAAAAGGATCCCAAGCAATATGTAATGGTTATCGTTAACCAAACAGGTAATTGTTAACTTCTTATTGATGCCAAAAGGCATATTATTTAAGAAAAAAATCTATATTTTAGCAAAGCTTGTTTGATCACTTCGTGTTTAAATAACAATTGTTCTTGTTTGTTTAACAACAATGGCAAAAAACGTCTTTAAAATTGCCCTCTAAATTAAGACTAAGGAAATATAAGATAATAAAAATTGAGTTGGAAACGTTAACCATGTTTACAGATGTGTTTCGTATAACTACATATAAACCAATTCATGTTAATAATAATAATATGCCGATTTATATAATGCCGTCGAGAGAGCAGACCCTTTTCAAGAGTGTTCTTACTCGGGATTCGAACTCGCTATTAATAACAGATCAAACATATTACAAAATAAATAAATCGAGTGTAAGCATATGAAGGTGGTGGCTGCAGCTATAAGGCTAGGTACTTCTTAGCATCAGTTTGTGTTCAGATGAACATATTTGGTAAGATAACTGCAGAAAACTTAGCAAGGGTAGACGAACTTTGTAGATCTTCCGATATGCGATAGTTACTCGTTCGGCCTTAGGGGGGGTGCAGTGTATGTGTGAAATAATCGTATATAATCATATATTTTGATAAAACCTCCTAAATAGAGTTGTTTTCAAATTCTACTTAAAGCCACATACGCCACCTATATATTTTAACGTATAGATCCTGACCATTCTACGCCACAGGACCAGCAACGGCAAAAACCAAATTCAGGTTTAGATACAGTAGTATTATTCGTCTAGTATCATACATTTTGATAAGATCTCCCAAAACGTGTTGTCTTCAAATGTATCCTGAAGCTGCACAGGTCACCCATATTTCTAACACTTAGTTGCAAATACGCTATAGTACCAGCAACGACAAAATATCTACCATTATACCCCGCCCTATTTAATCGATTCGGAACAATCAATTTATTCGATGAAAACGAAATCGACCTCAAAATTTTAGTCTCCGAAGGAACATCTCTTAGACATAGATTCGAAAGATACAATGAAGACATCCCATTAAGAGACTCGAATATATCAAGAGACCAAATTTGAAATTTATCCGTTCGAGACACTTGAGCTAATGTAGACTTTTTAGAAGGAAACAAACATGACAATATTTATGACTACCGAAATATTAATGATTATATTTGACTGAATTTAGCTTGACATACTATAAAATCAATTTGACTTGGGTTCAAATAATTAAGGATGATATCTTGAAACACGATACAGTATTTTAATTGCTGTCGCACTTTGCCTTGACTTGCATTGTATGATATCAACGACACCACAAGGCCGGGAAACTTGACGACCTTAAACTATATCTATTGTTTCCTTTGTTAGTTTTATGGCAAAATATTACGAGTTCACAGAAATAATAAAAGCATAATCTACTTGAGTACTTAACTTCGATGAAGTTCAAGCAGCTGTTAGAAATAAGAAATATGGAATAAAAAACACTTCCATAAAACATTTTTCTAACAGCTCACAAGTCATTGCTGTCTCAATCAAAATATATACTATATGTTATTTTTTTTGACACAGCCAGTGTTTGGCGAAACACATTTTTTTATCAGTTTTCTGCATTTCATTGTTAGACAAATGTATCTTTTTGTGTATCCATTCGGTTATATTCTGAGTCAAACGTCTCCTTTGTGGTTACGCAATGTCTCTCATGTCAACTTACCGTCGAGCCTTTATCTACGAGTACATGTGTTCTGTTGCCACTCGACTAATTTCTTGGTCAAACGGTATTATTTTAAAATAATAATATGTACCTTATGGGTTTTAGGGTAAATTTCAAAATATGCAGAGCCGAATTCATTTAATATTTTTTTATATTACGTAGATCTATTTTAATAAAAAAAGTCACGCTTGTACTATCTATTTAATACGTTAAACACAAAAAAAATCAAATGCGATAATTAAGATTCTTCGTCACATCACCGTTTGTTTTTATCTTGAAAGGTTTTTGGAGGTTCTTTCTAGATGGAGTAAGAATAATTGCATTGACTGAAGGTTCTATTTTATAAACAGGGTCATAAAAAGAACAAAAAACCGAAAACAAATTTCTTTCCTGGTTGCAGGTAGAAATCAAGGTGCCATGTATAAAAACAGTATCACAATCGACGAGTATATCCTTTCTGAATGCGTAAAAAATAGAATGAATTTCCTAACAAAAACATTCTTATCATTTAATAACAATAACAATGCCGACATTTGTTCAAGTGATTATGATAACGCTAAATAGTTCTTTTAAGATATCGGAAAATCAAAAACATAAATGCACATTTCTTGATCGGTAAATGATTACCACTTTCTTGATTAGACAAATCAACTACTCGCAAAAAAGAATTTATGATAAAACATATCCGAAGATAAATGATTGAATCAAGAAATTCTTTGCTAATTATGTGGCTTAACAATGATTTTCTTGAATGAGTTTAAAACGACCAGGCAACGACTAGTTTTTTTACTTAATCTTTTTACTCGTGTTCTGTCGCCATTAGGCTATTTCTTAGCCAAACGGTATTGTTTAAATACTAACACATCGATCAATAAGTCCCGGGACTAACTACTAAAACAACATTTGTTTGCCAAAATTTTACTGGTCTTACTGGTCTACGGGTGATGGATGCACCGGAGAATGCTACGTTTATCCTGGACGGATATGGTCAGCAACACAAGGGTTCTTCAAAGAGCCAAAGTTGATAGAGAGTTGCTGACTAATATTAAAATCCAAAAGGTGTCCTACTTGGGTCATGCACTTAGAGGAGCAAAGTACAAATTACTGTATTTGATCATCCAAGGCAAAATAAAGGGTCGAAGAGGTGTTGGCAGGAGGCAAACCTCCTGGCTCCGCAATATATGTGATTGGACTGGTATAAGGAGCGTTGGGGGTCTTTTTCGGGCTGTCGGGAACAAAGATACCTACTCTCAGGTAATATTCAACGTTGGGGCGACCTAACATGACACTGAGAAGAAGAATAAGGTCTACGAGTAGGTTGTTAGTGCTAAATAAAAAATAGGGCACACCAACATTTTTATACGATTAAAAAAAATATATAATATGATAATTTATTTAGTTTTAAGAGATTGATATTCTTTACTATATTTTATTTTTAATAGAACAAAAAACTGATATTGTTTCTTTTTTCAAATGAGAATTAATCGCTAACCGAGTAAATTACGTCTTCTAAGGCTAAGAAGCACGTACACTTAATATATATTTTTAAATAGTTCGAATAACTCAGGTTTTTAATGAGCATCGCTGATAAAGGTGTCCCACCCTTAATAAATGGGGATTAAACTAGCTCATGGTACTTAAACCCTTAAATCATCTGGCGACGTACTAAGTGATATAATTGTTAGATCCAATAGGGCGTGGTATTTTGATAGGGGTTTTGCCGTTGCTGGTCCTGCGGCGTGAAATGGTTTGCCTCTAAGAGTTAGAGACATGGGTGGAGTGTGCAGCTTTAGAAGCACTTGAAGATAACTCGTTTTGAGAATTCCCATTTTTACTGCACCTGATCATCCAAGGCAAAATATAGGGTCGAAGAAGTGTTGGCAGGAGGCAAATCTCCTGGCTCCGTAATATACGTGATTGGACTAGTATAAGGAGCGTTGGGGATCTTTTTCGGGCTGCCGGGGACAAAGATGCCTACTCTCAGGTGATATTCAACGTTGGGGGGACCTGACATGATACTGGGAAGAAGAATAAGAGAATTCCCATTAAAATTCACGATTATATATAATA